>NMRA01000772.1:135413-156034 GCA_002633005.1 Phoronis australis
ATTATTATTATTATTATTATCATCATCATCATCATCATCATCATCATCATCATCATCATCATCATCATCATCATCATCATCATCATCATCATCATCATCATCATCATCATTATTATTATTATTATTATCATCATTATTACTGTTACTATTACTTTTGGTATCCTAGTAAGAGTCGCAGTAATAAAATTATCATTAATATCATCATCACAGTTGTTATTGGTGTGATTGCAATTATTTCTGTTATTGTAATTGTTATTTTTGCTATTGAAGGTGTCATGGAGAGTCCAAGTATTCAATTCTACAGATAAGATACAAATTAGCGATCATCTAACAAGTGATTTAATTATTCAACATTTGCGCGAGCTGTCATTCTTCAGCACACGTGCTAGCTCTCATTCTTCAGCTCACGCACGAGCTGTCGTTCTTCAGCACACGTGCGAGCTGTCATTCTTCAGCACACGCGCGAGCTGTCGTTCTTCAGCACACGCGCATGTGGTGTATTACCTCATCTCCTGGCGATATTAGTCCGTTAATGATAACAAACAGCGCTCCTACACCACCAACGGTGACCACAACCTCCAACATTGGATCCAAGTCTCGATGAACCAGTGGCGAGTAAAGTTTAGCAATTGCTTCGACGAGTTGAGGGTCACCCTAAAAGTTTACACACAGAGCATGAGCGAGCGACACAGCATTTGCTTCGTAATAGCCAGTCAAATTATCTCCACGTGTAACTAGATGGGGCATTTTTGGACAGAAAACATGGCATTGTCTTGGATTGGTCTAAAAACCCCTCGACCCCCACACCTCACGACCCACTTGAACCACAACCCACGAATTTGACCGTTTCATCACAAAAGCTCGTTACATGTACGACCCGTAATCAGAGCAAAACCAATTAACGATTAGAAAAGTGATTAGTCGACTCAGGCAATGGATTGAGGGAATTTGGAGGATAATAAAATATAAATGTCATCAACGGAAAAGGACTCTGCGACTGATCAAATGTTTTTGTAATCACTTGAAAGCCCGAATAACGATATTTACAATACGCAAGCCGCATCTTTTGAGAAATAAAACTTCGACGAATTCAACCTCAAGAATTTGCTAATTCACAACCGCCTTGAAGGCATAAATATGCTTTTTAGAAGATTGGACAAGTAGGAATTATTAGCAAAGATACTGTACATGGTGTATATTAGTTGTTAGTCTTCTTATAATCCGCATGTTGGTCACATCACGTGACCTACATGTATAACTAAGTCAAAATCTCTACTGGTGTTCGTCCCGCAGAATGGTGAATGTTGGCCAATTCCCCTTTTGTCCACTGACGTCACAAGCATACTGGCGCCCCCAGTGGAGGCCCTGAGAACTCGTAAATTAACCGAGTTCATGAACCCGGTAGTATCCAGCCTAGCAACGGCCGAGCCAAGTTGGCGAACAGACTTGTATTTATTGTGGGACGTTGATTATCGCTTTTTTCTAAAAACATAATGCATGGTATATAATAATGAATGATGTATAGTACCAATCAATTATGATTGAAAGATTCCTTTTTAATCGAGCGTAAACGAGGCTATTTCGCGTGGGGATAAAACTTTGGATTTGCCGGCGTGTTTAACACAACAGTTGGATCGTGTTGCAGGATCGCTAGAGGGAATATTCCAATTTTCTTAATTTATTGGAACAATTTTGATTTTCTGAGAGGTATGACATGCAACATNCTTTTTAGAAGATTGGACAAGTAGGAATTATTAGCAAAGATACTGTACATGGTGTATATTAGTTGTTAGTCTTCTTATAATCCGCATGTTGGTCACATCACGTGACCTACATGTATAACTAAGTCAAAATCTCTGCTGGTGTTCGTCCCGGGAACTTCCCGCAATCGCTGCAGACGTTTCGAGCCTCGTTCTGGAAAGGGAACTTTTTTCACACTTAGCCATAGACCACATGGCATGTAAGAAGACTACTAATTTCATGCGCACACCCAGCCTTTAACATAGAGGGGCTCGAATTTCTGGCGTTGTGGACCTTTCGACGGCAAAAAAGCGGCGGGGCCTAAAAAAATAAAGAAGTACCACCTCCAGAAGTGTGACCTGTGCGCCTTTTTAGTGGGCTTGAGTCTCGTTTTCTCGGACTTTCTGTTTCTCTGAGGCGGACCTTTTTGCCCATTTCGCGAAATGGGGGGGGGGGGGCTCGTTCGAGACCCCCGAGTTCCCCGGGTGCACTCATGATTCGTATTTTCACCACATCAATACGCTGACTTATAACAGTTAAGTCGACAAGAAGGGTTTTTGATTGCAGCAACTGAAGTAAAGGTTCTTCATTTAACAACTTCCTGTATAAGTAAACTTGTCACCATCTTACCGCGGAACGGGTGTATTGGTGAACCAATGGATCGCCAGATAGCGCCACTTGGCTCAGAAAATCTGTAACATACTGTGGACCAGAAAAGTCTGGAAATCCTTGACCTAAGTTGAGAGATGACGTCCGGGCGTGGTCTGTAAAGGAAACCCTGAAGGAAAAAGTAAAAATTTTCCATTTGAATGAAGGCCACAGACGAATTTTGGAAAATGACGCACTGTGCACACACAAAACTCAAGGACAATTGCGTAAACTTAGGTTGTTTCCGCTCTTAACCCTCACCACTTTTTCATACAAACAAAAGCCTTTTGAGCCTATATTCATACCCAAACATACAAGTTTTTTATCGCTCCCCCCTCCACGGGCACTCTCCCAAATACATCAGTACGTCGCTTCGAGGGCTACGGCAAACATCGGTTTGTTCGAAAATGTGGTTGTCGTCGCTTACGGTATCTTAGAGCGGACATTGTAGATGACATAGCTGTAGCTTATTCTCTTCTATGAGGACTGCATTGTATCTCAATTTTTGTAGTTCGCACTTACACCTGTAGGGACAACTTTAGAACACCTCGAATTTTATTGAGACGGAAATTTGGAAGAGACAAGTTGAAATCGTGTAACATTGTCTGAGAAACGTTTTTCCCCCATAACTGTTTCTGTCACCACCCACTCGCTGGTTCCCTGCATGCTTCATAACTAGCCAGCACGTAGGTATCACGCAATGGCACGCGCTTTAGCATTGGTCGATGTAACCTCGGTAGTCATTGGTTAGCTTTACAACACCGTGAAAAAATGGCGGACTGTGAATTACTTTTAGCCTTGTCATGCAAGTGGCGTGGCAGCAACTATTTCGTTTCTGCATTGATGTTTAATAGACGTGTGCTTGAAGCACATACATGTACAATAAACACCAAATATCTGGCCAATTTAACCGATGTGTTATTCGTAGCACTGTATGAATAGACAGGACACTATGGTAAACAAAAGTCATCGACAGTAGAAAGATGCATTCCGAAAAGGCGCAACCACAATTTCTAGGCTTCACATTTCCTGAACATAAATTTTAAGCATCGATTTGTCTGTACAACAGACCACATTTACACGTCAGTCCATCCGAATCATGCCAGTTTATTTGCGTAAAGAGCTGCCTGTTGAGAATTCGACAAGCCAATCAGAAACGCCGGTGTAAAAAAAATTACCGAGGAAAATTAAGTGATACCTGCGTGCTGGCGCGGCTACCACCCCCCCCCCCTAGCGGTACGCAGGGAATCAGCGAGTCACCACCCAATGCGCTACTTGTACCTCCTACTGCTAAGAGCGCCATAACAGTGACTCTACCTTTTGGTTTCAAGTTAAGCAACACAAAACCTTTTCCAACCACCATAGAGTACGTAACACGCTCAAAGCTTAAGTGTTCTTGAGGTTTAGAGACAGTTCCACGGTGTCATTTTGTTTCAAATATTTAAAAGATCAAGGTCTTTATTTTTGTTAATGAGGCTAGAACACTCTTCCATGTCTCGTTCAGTTTTTAAAAAGCTTCCCGCTTTCAGTTTAAGCAAGAAAAAAAGTCAACACGCGCTGACAGACGGTTTGACTTGATGGCGACCCTGGGAAATAATTACCATTCATTCGTTGAAGGATTCTTGCCAGATGATTCATCCATGATGTCAGTGCACTTAGAACTGAAATGGATGAAAACAATAAAAATCCCACTTGAAGACTATTATAGAAAATTCTCAACCCGCCAATCCCTACCAGTGTATCAATTTAAAGAGTGCCTGGTCTATGAAATAATGACCCACCATCAGGTGAAGCAGTGATTCTTATTCCGCATTTCTAACAGGACGAGGTTTGGCATGAAGTCTCACACGCGTGAACCAAACGTACTGTCTGTGGATGTGTTTAAAGACGACTGCAGAAACAAACAAAAAAGAATTGGCCACGTTTCCAAATGGTTGGAGCTTGCAGCGTTAAGAATGAGCGGTAGAACAATTTTTGTTGAGCTTGGGCTTGAAAAAAGGAACAGTTCTTGACAGCTCCAACACTATGCATGTAAATGAGTGTATTCTACGAGGTGTACAAAATCAGACAATATGAACAGTATATGGGCCAAAGACTTTAAATTGTTTTCTTTATGAAAAACAGGTGGAATCTGCATCAGCTGACGTCATCTCTTCAGTTATACAGCCCAGTCCCTCAGTGGGAGATAAGATTTAAGTCTCAATAACTTTCTTGGCTAAAATTTTGCAGGGAAACAGCACCCAAATCTTTACTTTGCGTAAACGAACGAATCACAACACCACATCCCAGACACTAAGATGCTTTACAAGTCAAAGGTTCACATTTGTCCCGAGCAGGGAGAAAACTTGGCTAAGATGAAGCACGGAATACTGTGCACCATACAGAGGATGTAGAAGAGTTTAATTCACGTCCATCTTTCGAAAAGTCAACAGAATGCAATTGTGAACAAAAGATTACGCCTATGTGGTGCAGTAAATAAAGTTTCATGCTCAATGAAAGTTATCAATACAATTACATAAACTAAATTTCAAAACTAACGTAGACATAGATATCAGGGGCAATGACAGTTTTAAGCTTCAGGGTCTAACCCTTGATTTTAAATTCAGTTTTAATGCTCATGTTACTTCACTTTGTAAAAGAATTCAAGGCAACTGAATGCCCTCAAACCCCAGATTATTAAACAACAGTTGTTTTACAATCTGAGCTCAAACGTGTTGGCCACCATTTAAACTTGAATTGCAAACTCCCTCATTTGCCACTTTTTTTGTTTTCTCAAATTTTAATTTTTGTGGGCTAATGTTGCATTTTTGTACTAAAACGGGTAGCACTAAAATCGAGAAGATCCAACAACGAGCACTCAGATTAATTAACTCTGATCATTCAGCGACATAGGATGGCCTTCTCTCTCGTTCTAATCTCCCTTCCCTACATATCCGCAGTCTCAGAGCAATAGCAACAGAATACATTAAACTGTTTCCACAATAAGAGTCCCTGTTATCTTCACGATATCTTTGTTGAACGGGAAGGGTTCGCATTCTTTTCCATGCCAGAGCACTGTAAATATCCCTTCCATTAGTACTGAAATATGAATTATTGTTTAGATATGCTTCTGATGAATTGTGGAATGACCTCCTAAACGAGACCCGCTTTTCTTTTCCACAGTTTAGCATACCGTCGTATAGATAGATGGCGTGGATCACCATGTCATTGTAATTTATTTAAATCTTAACTGTCAAATTTGCTTTACCTGTCTTGATTTGGTAGATTTATATGTTTTTTATTTTCACTCATGTGTGACAGAAAATAGCTCTAGAATTGTACAATGACACTTTGCTTTCCGCAATTTCCAACTGCTGCTTGCTGGTTTATGAGCCTTTAGTAATTGCCCATCAACGATTTGTACTCAAGCGAGAACTAATGAGAAACAGCATACCATATAATGCGGGACCAGTGTAGACTGCGGACAGTAGTTAGCCAAGCTAAAACGATATCATCAGCAACTTGCTGCGACGATGTTGCCTACAACCGGGTGGTTTCTTTGAAGATTGCCGGCGGATTTCAAAGCCGTTGAACCAGACAAGTTGCCAATCTTGACCGACGTGGGTGTCAACGTACGTTTCGGCATGACGTTTGATTTACGACAGTGAGTGTGAGTGGAACGTGTTGCATTTTTCTCACTTAATCACTAAAAGTAATTATGAATTACATTACTTCGACCACAACGGTATGTTTTTGGTCGAAATCGACTTGCATTTATCAAAGATACGCCTACATATCCAAAGTTCCATTGAAAAAACTGCCAGCACAGATGGTGTTATCACTCTGGGTCGAGTTACCAGTTGTGTAAACAAACTGGGGACTAGTATCCTAATTGACCCACCCTTGTGAAGTGAGTTCAGAGCTTGAGTGAAATGCCAAATAAACTCATAATTCAATAAAAGTTTTTATAGTTTTTTTATTCAGACATGTAGCCATTAAACACCATGCGAATATGTCAAATTTGAAAACCCACCCAATGGATGCAGTAGTCACCTGCTCAAACCCTCAATATTGGTTGGGGGCTTCACACGCTATCCGTGACCTCAGACTTAGTGTCACGGTGAATATGGGAACCAGGTTACGATTGCAGACGCCCAGTTTTCTCTGATCTCGCGCATGTCTAAAAGCACATGGCTCAAGAACAAGAGCAAAGATCTGTAACCAGCGTGATTGATACGGCCTGAGGCGAATCATTGGAGAACACAGTTGTTTCGCGCACACTTTGAGTTTGAACATTTCGCTGAATGGCCTTTGATCACAAATGCAGTCAAACATATGACAATTAAATGACACGTTATTTCCAAGATGGCAAGTCCCTAGCCAGTTTCACAACCGAGTTTTCTCCCGTGGTCGAAAGGCTACTTTGAATTACGCAACTTTTGTCCGGATCATGGTGTTGTGCCTAATTCAGTCACCATGGTAAATCATAGGCGGATTTAGGGGGGGGGGGGGCAGGGAGCCCGACTCCCNTGACCTGCTCCTTCAACATCAACACAACTTGATTGTATATAATATATTGCTCCCTTATTGCAAACAGAGGTCTATCCTGGACGCAAAATATCGATAACCAACATTAACCGACAAGTGTGCCGAATTCTGAAATCAGTGACGTATCTCGAGGCCAATGCCCCATATTTATATCGACTGGTGAGACAGAAAGATATGTAACACGGATCGTTGGGCAATTGACCTATCGCCAGGATTTTGAGTGACGGCTTAACTGACATTTTAAGACTCATCATTCTTGACACACCTTCGTTTCCAAGTGGCCATTTTACCCAGCAAACAACACTTTGCCGGGCAAAACTTATTGTTTGTTAGCTGACATTACGCAAGGGGGCGGAGCTTGCGATAGGTCAACTTAAGAAATACCAGTGCCGTTGCTCAAGAAGTTTTGCCAAACAATTCACCGAAAAGGTGGCAGAAGAATTTGACCGTTTAAAATAAAGCAGTTACAGTGCGGGTAAAACTATCTGTCGCAAGTTATATATAACAATACATGCAAAATTCACTAGGCAAATAAGCTATTTGCATTGCACGTAATTGTGCGCGTTATAAGGAATTTAAATTGTTCATTACACAAGTCCACTACGTCACATTCTACACTAATCTTTAACGCACTTCACAAATGCAAGCAAGTTTTCGTAGGGCCTTATCAAAAGAAATCTGTTCATTAAGCCAGATTTCTAGATTTCATTCAGTAAAACCATAAATTTTCTAAGAGTAGAAAGCCTCAAATTATCCCTCAGAGGTGTTTCAGATTTGCACACACAGATTTGGTCAAAATTATTGACTATCCGACTAGCTCGTCATACGCAACATCATTATCTGTTGCCTGTGTCGAAGCAAACTATTAGCTCACGTTCAAGCCTTTTTCACTGGAGATGTCCCGGCACTTTCGATGTCATTCTCCATTTTGCCAGTCACACGACTTTCTGTTTCAGTTAAAGTTCGCACAAGTGCAGACTCGAAACACCTCTTAGGGATAATTTGAGGTTACCAAAACACCGGCGAGGTGTTCCAGATGCAACATAAGCAGCCTCTTGTGATATTGTGGCACTCGACACAAACAGTCGCAGGTGCGACAAATTGTGCGTAGTGCGACTATAGCAGACAGCGTGGACACGAATATTGTCGCACGGGGAGACAATTTGTCTCAGTTCGACAATATGTGTTGTGATTGCACTCTCTGTCACGTTGCCTAAAAGCATTTTACCGTTGGTGACGTCCATGGACAGGGCTGCCAATCTTATTCCATCAAAGTTCGCACGGCCGGCATTAACATCTCGAGGCTCTCTTTCCAATTAAAAGCAATTATTTTCTTACACTCAATGTGTAGTTCTTTTCTCGTCAGCCACAGTTCAGTTCTCATTCATTTCTTTTTTTCATTAAGGTTAGGTAAGTACTTATTGCAAAGTCAGTATAACAAGCCTAATGTCAACAAAACTAATAGATTTAACTCAGTAAAAGTACGTATTTCTGAAAAAAGAAAATCGGACACATATTTAGTTACTTGTGTAGTTAGTTATTCGTTAGTTACATAACATATCTGTGAGTATTCATTTACAATTGCAGAACAAACACTTATACAGGAAATGCCATTTATTTCCAGAAAGCACCTTTATATACTACGCCCGTAATTAGGAAGCGTATTTTCGGAAATGACGTGTCATTGAAAAGGTGCCACACACTAATACGTTTAGTTACCAACAAATTCAACATCTCGCTAAATTGTAGTTATTTGATTGAAATCGCAAACAATTATCGAAAAAACGTCCGTGGGCTTACTTTTGGAAAATTTTCCAAAAATACAGGCATGCATGTTTGGGTGGCCAAGTTTTCGGAAATTTCCAGTTGAGTTCAGTGATTAGAGCATTATTGCATTGTAGGAAGAGACCGTATTCGTCTTTACTGTTGCATACGTTTTTATCGTTGGCCAAATGAGTGAGCGTTACGGACCTAAATTACGTGTGTAAATTAGTTCTTGTTGGTGGCGTAAATTAATTATTTACAGCTTAAAGTAATTATTAAAGGCGAATAGTAACTTTTAATTGCATAAACTAAAGTTAAGATACCCACGTTATTTACGTGCGTAACTTTCACCCATTTGGCCAACGATAAATTTACACTACAAATAATTAATTCATGCCGTTTAAAGTTAACTATTGACGGCGTAATTTAATTTTTAACATCGTGAAGTAATTATTTACGGCATAAATTAATTTAAGCATTTAGCAATGAATTTACGGCAGTAACAATATTTAACTTACGCACATAATTCACGTGCGCATTTGAATGGCCATTGGGGGAAAGTGTCGCCGTAAAATTTCGCTGAAAATAATTACTTTATTAAATTACGAAGCAAATAATTACTTTACGGCGCAAACAATTACTTTACGCCATAAATAATTACTTTAGGACACATATAGTTACGCCACAAATAATTAATTTACGCCACCAATAAGATTTAATTTACGCACGTAAGTTTACAGCGACACTTTCCACCATAAGAGTAACGTTCAGCTCTTTAGCCAACGATACGTTCTGCTGTACTTCTCTCATAACTCCGCAAGAAGTTGCTATGTATTTAGAGAAGATTAATAAATCCAGCCTAGTCCCCTAGCCTCAAGATGGCGCTGATCGGCTTGGTTATGGGAAATGAAATGTGACAGTGCAATGAAATGTGCAGTATATTATAAACATGAAACCTAATAGAATATTGCGGCAATTTAGGTCTAAATCATTGCAAAAATGGTGTATTTTTATTGAAAACTGATTCATTTATTTCTATGATACTATTAATAAAGCAGAATTGCGAATTTTAAGTACGCCAACAACCTCCATTTCAAGCAATAACCAGAACAATGCCTTCTGCTTCATGAATAGCAGCAGCAACGCCTGCCTTTGTTTTAATGACCTCAAGGCAGCGGCCAATCATTGCGCCAATTCCCATACGACCCTCGCTGGTTCTTTGCGAGTCCACTAGAGGGTAGATAACACGCAGGTATCATCCCTCGCTGGTCCCCTACGTGCCTATAGCCAGCACGCAGGTATCACGCAGTGGCAAGCGCTTTAGCATTGGTTGATGTAACCTCAGAAATCATTGGTTAGCTTGACAACACCGTGAAAAATGGCGGACTGTGAACGATTTTTAGCCTTGTCATGCAAGTGGCGTCGCAGCAACTATTTCGTTTCTGCAGTGATGTTTAATGGCCGCGTGCTTGAAGCACATACATGTACAATAAACAAATATCTGGCCGACTTAACCGGTATGTTATTCATACTGTATTAATACAGGACAGTATCGTAAACAAAAGTCATCGACAGTAGAAAGTTGCATTCCGAAATGGCGCAACCACAATTTCTAGGATTCACATTTCCTGGACATAAATTTTAAGCACCGATTTGTCTTTAAAACAGACCTCTTTTACATGTACATTTCAGTCTATAAGTCAGGCCAGCATAGACTATAGATTATCTATGATGCCAGTTTGTTTGCGTAGAGCGTTGCCCGTGGTGAGAATTCGACTAGCCAATCAGAAACGCCAGTTGGATTTTGGCCCAATATCCTATAGGAGTCCTATAGGATCTTATAGGAAATCATACAGGATTCCTATAGAAAATCCTTTAGGAATCCTTTAGGATATCCTATAGGAAACCCTATAGAAATTCTCATAAGACTTTTAAAAAATCCATTAGGATTTCCCAACATCACATTTTCAATGCATACATAATACAATAACACAACAGTGTTTTCAACAAAAGAAACTCAACTGGAACACAGGTAACCTCAAAGTTCTTGTACAGCAGTCTACTCTGTTCTTAAACAAGATCTACAGCAGGATATCTATTATGTTACAAATGGTGCATTAAACTGGGGCTACAAAACACCTGTGTGTTCTTTTTTGCTTTTTCAAAACATGTTCACGTAACTTAATATTTAAATGCTGAATGCTAAAGGCTTTTATATGTTGTTCTCTGATAGTCAAAGCTGTAAGCATGTGTCGAGTATTTTAATTGCTCTAAAGCTAACTGTTCATCCAATCGCCTTTCCGTGACACCAGAGGCGGATCTACAGGGGGGTTCAGGGGGTTCAAACCCCCCCCTCGGGACAGGATCAAAAATAAAAACTGGAAAAAAATCGCCAGAAAAACGAAATTAGCTACTAAAAATCCCCAAAAAATCTTACACGGGAGGAGGGAAACCCTCTCGAGACCTTCCTTCTCCTCGGCGCTACGCGCCTCGGATTCTCTCGAATCCTAACCCCCCCCTTAATGAAATCGTAGATCTGCCACTGGACACCTGCTGTCCAGTTGAGAAACTGTCCATTTTAGCCAATCAGCCATACACATAATCAAAACGTTTCATTAGAAGTTTAGACACAGCATTATAATGGGGCTATTCGGAGAATTCTCCTTGCGGTGTCGCTGCTATACTAGTAGTGATTGAATTGCGCATGCGTCGCTGTCTGCATGTAAACAGCTGGTAAAAAGACGGCAATGTTATCCAAATGCGTCGCCGCGCTAAGCCATATTATTGCTATTTTCCCGGGTGCAAGTCTTCGACAGGTGATCACAAATTCCCAAAAGACCTAAGGTTACTACATTCGTAGAGAATTGCGGTCAAAAGGGTCAACCAATTGACAAAAAGTGTGTGGATGCCGAAGCCCCGTGTGTGCTCTTTGCATTTCCGATGGGAGACTACGTTACTTGGTAAGTTTTCAGCAACCAATTTCTATCGACATCGTTCGGTGATGATATCCCCACCAGTTACCTCACTGAATAGTTTATTGAGTGGAACTAAGTGTTTCTTTTCGGAAACTCTCCCGGGACTCGGATGCCGGGTAGGCTAGGCGCACATATTCACATATTTTCCTGGGTGGGAATGCGCCCAACATAACAGGTGTATGGTACGGGACGCTCAGAAGTCAAGAGTGTGTTTTTCACAGCAGCTTCTCTTCAAAGCTATGCTACGTCCAAGAAAATTCTCAAGATGAGTGAATTTCCTTATTTTATAGCAGCTCCACCAACAGGACTACCAGATTAGTTGCCGAATTAACATGAATAAGCTGTTCAATAAATGTTGTAACATTGCACTGGAATAAAAATTGACACCTAGAATGAATTTTATAATCGACATATATATGTTGCGAATGATATATGGTAGTTCGTGCATCGCAAGCTTGTTACAAGAGATGAAACCAAGACCTGGGTAGACGATATAAGGTCATTTATTGTGACTAATACAATTACAAGTAAGGTCATTTATATGACAAATACAATTATAAGTAAGGTAGTTATATGACTAATACAATTACCAGTAATAGTTAGTGACTAAACATAAGTAAGGTAAAAAATACAAATCTCTGGTAAGATGGGCAAATGAAAAGCGCCGGCCACATGGAGGTACGAGGGAATGCCGGCACTGACAACATGGCGGCTTTTGCTGAACTGAAAGGCATGTTCAATCGGCTACTTTGTAATTTGTGAAGATTTAACGTTGATACATTTTGACAAACGTTGCTACAAAAAAGAAACTTTGTTCAATTTTCGTGTTTTTTTGTGCAAAAATATAAGATATATTCGAATTATTTTACTGTAAATTTCCCATTCAGGTGACCTTACACTAAGCTAAAAAAATAGTTGAAATGATTTTGAAATTGTTTTTTGTTTGAATGTCAACTGCTGTTCTAGACTTGATTCGGTGTCACAAAATGATTCATATTTTTCTAAATTTTAAGTCTCAATTGCTTTCAAGTCTTGTTTTGTAACTTATTGCTTCTTAATTCAGGTTATCAAGTCAACAATATGAATAATCTTAATTTGAGAAATAAGCTATATTGGACTGCGAAGCTTCAAGCCTCTAATTCTTGTTTCTTGCAACTTCATATTTGTTTAAATGATGCTTGTCAAATTCTGGTGTAAGGAAACACTATTCCGTCACCATGGTAATAGTTACATGTATGTCCACTTTCATATCATGGAAACTGTTGCTGTTGAATAGTGTTTGTAATGCTAAAGTATTGTGCATTTTAAGTTACTTATTATGTTAAAAGTTTGAATCATTTTGGGTTAATGAATAAAAAATGATAACATGTTGTATTGGACTTGTCATACTTATGTGCTCGAACGAGCCCCCTTTTTGGAGAACTGGAAAAAGGTCTGCCTCGGTCACAGAAGCACGAATTCCGAAAAAAGTAGAAAATGAGACAATGTTCCACTAGAAGACAGGAAGTACCAAAATTTAGAGTCTGCAATTCATAGCTCTGAACATACCCACTGAATCTTATAGTAAAAGATAGGCATTCCCAAAAATTCCTGCCCCCCATTCTTTTAGGCTTGGTGCGCTCATACAAAGTCTGGGAAAATCTCTATTGAAAGCCAACAACTTTGCACAGTTCGCCAGAAGTACCCAAGTTCTAAATAAACCTCGTTTGAGCAAGCGCTGTGGCCAGCGACCAGTTAGGCCTAAGGGTAGCCTTGGCGCAAAGCTGTATAGGGCCTACTAACAAGCTGTATTTTGACGATAGTCTTCACTGGTAGCTGGTGACTGAGGCTAACTAAGGTCTGCCGCGGCAGTGTGACACAGGACTAACCAGCCCGTAATTTCATGCAAGTGTCTGAAACTACCCTTGAATATATGCAGCATTTATGATTTGACCATTTTACTTCGACAAAACAGCTTGCAACCGCGTGCATTTACCGTTCGCCAGTGTCTGGTCTCGATCCGCAACGGGTCCGATAGGCTGCGGTCCCGAGTCTGGCAAAATAATTTGTCAAAATTTAAATTCGCCACATTTCTTCAGAAAATTCGATAAAATTGTCCGTAGTTTGATTTGATTAAAATAAAGGCGCGCTGTCGATTATTTTATCCCCGTTTGCTGGCTGGTAACAGTAGCACTGACGGCGTTTTCTCGGCCTGGGTTCCTGAATGAATTGTACTTCCGGGTTCGCGGCAAGTTCAAAATGGCGGTGGTTCTTTGGGTGCGAGGATCGTGAGTAGCGCGTTCATTTAAACTTTTTCCGAGTACGGATCGTGTATTAGTTATGGGGTAGGTACTTCTTAGATCCTTGTAACATCCTCTAACCATGTAATGAGGGTTAACAACGCGTGAGAGAAGGACTTTAACAATGTTGTTTCTTTCTATGCCATTATGTGGTTGTTCAGTTTGCCATTTTGTTTTTAAATACGATTCTTGTGCATAGAAGATTCTTATCCAGCTACCTACAATTGAAATCATACTTTTTTACATGTGGAACTTTTGTTTATAAGCAAGTTAACACACAACTTAAAATTGTTCAAAGGCCTTCTTAAGAAAGCTCATGCAAACAAAGGGAATACTTCATTTTGATCGCTGCACATTTCTATAGATCAACATGAAAATGACAATTCTTAAGCGCATTCGATAATCATTTCAGCTTTATAAAGAATTGACTTTTACATTGTGCCATGCAGCACTGCTGGTGTGTGGAAATAGAACGGAGTAACAAAGCTATGTTGCGGCTTGAAGTGGCCTTAAAATGTCTCTGAACCTGGAACAAATATTGAAATGGGAATAAATAAGTACTCCAGGTTGGGTCAAAAATGCTACTCCTGTTTTTCAAAAATATGATAGGTGACTATTCTACAATTTCACACAAAGTTAAATAATTACTATTTTCAGAAAGCGAGGGTGTATGTAATAAGTATTACATATAACTTCGACTTTATTTTTCATTCGTAGCTATAACAATTCTTTGAACGAATCACTTGTCTGCAAAATATGCAAGTTTTTTTGAGACAATTTCAAACCTTTGTAACCCATTTTCAAGCCTTTTTTATTTTCAATTGTTTCAGCATTTTTAAATTCCGATTATAGAGCCATGGGTCTGTCCAGATACTTCTAGTCTAGGGCTGTGGGAACCGTATCTTTTACTTTTTATTTTCATAGAAGATATGAAGACTTGAGTCATTTATGTTGTTTAAGAGTAATTACAAGTCGTAAGGCACCATCAAGTGCAATTTTCACAAAAATGTCTGTCATTTGAATTTATAAACGACTTGCAACATTTCAGGGCATGAGTTAAGACTATTCAGTCACTGAGAATTCAGAAAATGTAATATATTTTTATAGGTTTACAATCGATAGCAAAACAGTTTCATGAAATAAACTTGAAGAAACTTCATGAAGGTTAAGAATTACCTCAACATGATCTTTTCCCCAAACTTGTATTACCTGTTATTCCCACACATTCAGTTACACCAAATATTACAACCCTAACCCCCTATGCCAATCCCCCGCTAAGGACCTGAAAAAGTAAATTAACGAAATGGCTTACATACCCTTCTTTCAAAATAGATGTTCCTTTTCAAAGGCTTTGTTCGTTGTCTCCAATATAGAAAGTAGGCTTTGACAACAGATCTGCACTGGATGGGAAGATCTTGCTAGTTAGCTGCAGTCAAATGCTTAAAACCAATTTTTGTCCATTCAGGGACGGTGCAGAAGCGATGCATATCTCCTCTGCACTTATGAATACTAAAAAATGGAACTCTGGAAACTAATTATGCAAATTAGGTGCCGTCATTACCATACAATGTAATTTGCGTCTTAGGTTTGTGTTCCTGCAGGCTAACTTGAAAAATGAGGTGTTTATACCTATGTTTTCATGGTCAACAAACATGCTAAAGACATTTTTGGAGCAATTCATTCCATATTTATTGGGTTATAGATGTATACTTACAGAATGTGTAAAAAATAGTCTTTAATCTGCAATGCTCGTCAAGCAATGTGTCACTATTTTGATGGAATATAGGACAAATGTTCACACTATCCCCGTTATCTTCCATTCATAAAAATCAAAAAAGTTATTGAAGACATTAAATTCTCAGGCCTGCTGAACACAGTTTTAGCATTTACTTTTCGGTACTTTTTAACAAGCCTAAAGCCAGGCAAATCAAACTGTTTGCATACAAGGAATCTGACCATGAATGTGCTGCTGGCATGAGCATAATGATATGCATTGAAATCCATATTTCTTGCAGTTGCATGTCTGCTGTTGCGTTGTTTCTGGCATGCACACAATACCATCTCTAGGCAGCTGTCTGGGATAGAACTCTGTGTCATCAGTATGGGCTGCAAGCACAAGTTTGTGTGTCCCTCCCATATCAGAGGGTGCTGGGAGCTCAGGTATGGAACAGTGATCATTTCGCCATACCTTGACCTGATAGTGCACTCTCATCAGATGGAAACGGCCGGCATTATGCGTTGGGGGAAGGACTTCTGGGTTCACGGGCTTGGAGAATAGTAAATGGCGTGCTACATCTACAGGACTGTTCTGGTCGTGTTGTACATGTATACAAATACTTCTGAAGCCATCGTAATTTGCTCAGTGAGTTCACCAATGCAGGGGTTCTTAAGCAATCTGTGATGCTCTAGGAACATCTTCCATGATTTTTCATGTGATTGGCAAAGTACGAGCTGGTGCCAAACCCGGTCACGGCATGAAAAACAAACAAGGATGTTGCTGAGTCTCTTAGTAGTTTGTTGAAAAGTGCTTCAATAGGTATATATCGTCATTTCTTTGATGTGCCTGACATCATACAGATATGCTGTCTTTGCATTTGTTGGAATTGCGATACCAGAAGCAGTAGAACATCGGGTGTCCCTGGAAAACACGACTGACTGTGGACAGCATGCAGTACCAATCTTGCATCTGCTTCTTCATGTGTAGATTGCAGAGTCCTCAAATCAGTCATAACCTTAGATGATTTAATTTACTTCCAGCTCATCTTTGAACCCTCCTGCAACCATTAACTCTTTATCTTCAGGCGTCTACAAACACAGTTCCTCTGACAAGAAATGTGCTAGGTCTGCTTTATTCTCAGCCAGTGCCTGAAAATGTGACCAGTTTTGAGGAAGAGGTACACCACGGCCTTCCAAAAATCACCTGATTTGCTGTTTTCCTTTACTACACTGTTTTTCTGTTGTGTACTTCATAGTTTCTTGTCTGTATCTGTCAAATACAATGTCAATTTTATGATATCGAAATCCTGTGTTTAGCACTGTTTTCATGAATGAATCAGCCAGGTTCTCGAAGGTCACATCACCATCAAGCTTCCCAAGAGCTACCAGCAATGCTTCGCCATCAAAAATGAGGCAAGCGGGCGTGCCATGAAGTTGAATTGTTTTAGGACAGTCGATGTGTTAACTATTAATACTTCGGCAAGTCAAGATTTATCTCCAGTGCGCAATATGCCACTCGTTTCTGTAAGAAAACATGGACGGGAAGAAGCTCGCGTTTGAGCACAGACGGCAAATCAACTGGCCAACCGCCTCATAAGCCGTAGCTAGGCAGCGAAGTATATCTCTCTCTACCTTATGAACTATTTTCTTGTCTTTGTCTTTGGTTTGTTTCACCACATCATACAAGTTGGCAAATGTTGGGGCATTATTTTTGCGCATAGGCGTGTGAATTGACATGTCTGAATTATCGCATTGCTCAGTGATAATCGGTCTAGAACAAATTTCTTAATTTGTTCGTGTCCAAGTTCCTTGGCATGTAAAAGTGACTCTTGGATTAGTGCTGTTGCTAGGTCTGTTGTTGCAAGGCTTTGTGGCAGCTAAGGCCTTGCGGACGAGAAGACCTTCAATCCATGGAATGCATAAGGAAGGGAACTCTCGACAGTTGCCTCGTGGCTTCCTTATGAAACTATGTACTCCCACAGCAGTAAGTTTGTTCAGCTATATAAGATTTCAGATTAAATGAGAGTGTCCACCTCCATAGAGCTGACGTGGTTTTGGTATTACCGACGATACCACCTCCTTTTTGCCTGCCCCATTTACCCACTAGTCAGAATCTACCTGACAGAGCATATGAGGACATCATTTGACTACAAAATTTCCAGCTTGAAACTCTGATCAAACAGACTGAGGAAGCTGATGCATCTCGGCTAAAAAGACCGCATCCCACTCGGGCATAATTCGGTGGGGCAGCACGAGAGTAAATGAATAGAGATGCAGTTCCAAAATACCATCCCGTTGAGAGAGTGTACTTTAACAATATTGGAACCATGTACATGTAACTCCACCAGATGCTGAAATTCAAATCATCTGAACTACTGTTGACAAAATGCCCAGTAGTTTCTTGAACTTATCCTAATTGAGAAATGTTAAAAACTCCGGAATTTTCTGTGGATCATCATCTGCAGACATACTGGTAATACAAGCATGACAGTCGCTTCTGCAATAAACGAGAGAAGCCTTGGCACATGCAGGAGATGCCACAGAGCTTGCAAAGACAGTTTGTGTGCCCTCATACTGTAGCTTTGCTGTACGACTTTCCACTGAGGACCAGTTCCATAGGTCTTGACCAAGTACTGCACTCTCTATACACACCTCAGCTATTCCGGAATCACTCATGTGATCTTCTATGGCCTTGATAAAGTTCATTGATACGTGAAGAACCACTAAACGAGGTACTGTATTAACATAAATTGGTATTCTGGGACCGACCACGTAAGCTCCACTAATCTGCAGCAGAGTGCTTGGTCGACTGTGAGGACGGTATGTTCCTGTCCAAAATGGGACGATATGGCTATGCATCTCTTTACAACAGTATTTAAAAGTCATGTTGTTATGTTTACAATACTTTTATGTCTTATCTAAAAAATTGAATGTTCGCAAAAATCATTGATAATTATGGTTTCTAATTTAGTTTTCAGACTTTATTAATGAGCATTTGTAACTTAGTGAAGATGAAATAAAAAGCTTCACATGTGTCAATGATTTTTCTAGACCTTCAAAACATAGGTATAGACACCTTATTTGTCATGTTTGCCTGCAAATTTATGAAGTTACACCGAAATTTGAATTTTTTGGTAATGGCGGAAGCTAATTAGCATAATTGGGGAATTTAATGACGTTCATTAATATGCTCTTAAATTTAAGTGATCTAAACACACTTATACTATGTTTTTGTAGCACAAATTTCCTAATTATTCGTCACATGTTGTACTCCTGGTCCCACGAATGTTTCTTATCTTGTTGGTTTGGCGGCCATTTTGTTTATGCAAATTAGATGGTCAAAAACTCAAAATCCAGCTTGAGAACAGGCATAATCAAAATCAGCACACCATAATCATGCCAAAAAGATAGGTTTTCCACTTTTACTAAAAAATGCATTTAACATGCGCATTTTCCAGAAATGCGTCTAGACTACAGGGCACTCACGTTTGTGTATCAAGACTGGAGTGCAAGCTACACTGAAGTTCTTGTTAAAGCAGATCTCTCGACCCTTGAACTGTCTATAGAAAGCGTGCAATCCTTCTAGAGGTGTACAGATCATATCATCACTTGTCACCCCCTTTCATGTGGGACCTCTTTGAGGAAAAAATGTCTCATTATAATCTTCGTAATAAATTGTGCTACGTGTGAAACAATGTCGAACAGTGCGCCAAATGAAGGCTTTTAAAAACTCTTTGTCAGTGTACGGCGCTAAACTCAGTGGAACTCTCTTCCCAATGAGTCCATATGGATTATAAACTTTTTAAGAATTGGACAGAACCACCGTGCAGGTGCGGTGTATGCATATTTTAAATCTGGCGTGTAAGTGTGCGTGTGTGTATACCATTCTTTCATGATATCTCATCAATGTGTCATGTATTTGGTTTTTCATTATTATATTATTTATACGTTTTATGCATATAACATATTCGAAAGCATCAGCACACCCCTCCAGTGGATTATGGAATCCAAATTCCAGACGTCGGGTACCTATCATCTTCTCGACGATTTTTTCTTCTTCGGTCCGCCTGCCTCCCCCACGTGTTCCCAGAATCTCAGCAATTTCCTTCTACTCTGTTCCTCCATTGGTGTCCCAATCAACCGGGATAAGACTGTTCCCCCCACAACATCCCTCACTCTCTTCGGCATTCATCTCGACACCTCTACCATGTCTGCATCTCTGCCCCAGGACAAGCTCGACAAGACCCAGGAGCTGCTCTTCAACTTCCAACGTAAGCGCACGGTCACCCTCCGCGACATGCAATCGCTCATCGGTCTCCTCAATTTCGCTTGCTTGGTCATTTTGCCAGGCCGCGCCTTTCTCCGCCGCCTCATCGACCTCACCAAGGGGCGCCACCGTCCCCACCACCACGTTCCACTCAACAAGGAGGCCCGAGCCGACATCCGCTCCTGGCTCCTCTTTCTCCGGCACTTCAATGGTAAATCTTTGCTTCTCTTCGACAAGTCGGTTTCGTCTGCATCCATCAAGCTCTACACTGATGCCGCTTCGGTCCACGGCGGCTTCGCTGCTATCCTCGGCTCCCACTGGTTCTCGGGCCACTGGCCCCCGTCTACCTCTGACTTCCACTTCACTTTCAAAGAACTCTTCCCAATCGTCCTTGATATTTGGGGTCACAAGCTCTCCAACCACCGCCTCCTTTTCATGTGAGACAACTCCGCCGTGGTAGAGATTATCAACAAATCTTCATCGGTCAACAGGGACATTATGCGTCTTGTTCGCCGTCTCGTAGTCTTCTGTCTTCGCCTCAACATCTTTGTTCGTGCCAAACATGTTCCCGGTTCCTCCAACTTTGTCGGTGATAGGCTCTCTCGTTTTCAATTTCAGGACGCGTTCTCCATGGCTCCGTGGCTCGACCGGACCCCTACCCCCATCCCTCCTCTCATTCTAGACCACCTCCTCTCCTCATCTCTC
>NMRA01000773.1:1417-16484 GCA_002633005.1 Phoronis australis
CAAAACACTCGAGCTGAAATTTGGCTACAAGGTGCCCGCGGCCATTACGTGGTTAGTCAGTTTTCCGCGGTGTGGCGTATGGGGAAACATGGTGTCCGATATTTAGGTTCTCCGAAGGTTTGCTTGTTGTGTTTTTTAAAGTTCAGTCGGAACATAAATGTGGCTTTCGGTGACAAGATATAGTAACACAACAATTCTATAAAGGTAATTCTTTATTTCAGCAAAGAATTTACAACAATCCGTAGTATTTTCAATTAAATATAATACAAAATGTGCCAAAACGTCCGATAATTAGGTCACTTGACTGTAATGTCAAAAGACATTCAACATTCCTTGCAAAAATAGAATGTCTTCGTTTTTGATTCCTGAGCTTTTGGACTAAAAGGACTTAAAAAAGAAAATCCCAGATACTTCTTGTACCCTGTTAAATAAAGAAACAGAAATTGCAAATATGTGAAGCAATTGCATGTGTCGAAATATAGGGATCTGCGTGAAAAATCAAAATTTTTGAGACAAAACAATAGTCTGGACATTACTTTTGTTCATGTGATGATTATGTGATCATCAAAGGATTTAAAAATACCCATTGAATCACCTTGTTTTTGTTCGCTTGCTTATAATGTTTCATTCTGCAAGTCCCGTTTTTCTCTAACACAAAATACCTTTTCTATTCTTCCCTTTAATAACAAGCATGGATACAATGTTCACAAGTTTATAACACAACAATTTCAATGTCCCAGTTGGTAACTTCACCATCTTTACAATGCGAGTCTAATATGGATCGTGCGCGCTCTCCTCGATTTCACAGCATGATTTGCTACACGCAGATGAGCACGTGGTTGGATAGTCTTACATAGCCAAAATGTCAAGTAAACAGTTCTGTGGTTTTAATTTTGGATTTGGCAAATCTCGGTCACAACGAATGTCTTCGATAAGACCTGGAAGGTTTATTGTTACACAGATCGTCTATGTATAGCTTAATCTTCGTCTGATAATTTTTGGTGTGTTCTAGACTCGAGAATCTCAGATCAGAAGGGTGGGTGATAAGACCAGCATTGGCTCATCAAAAGAAACTTTTAGAAGCGTTGCTGGTGGGCAGTTATGTTGCATCCTAACTGCCATGAAAAGAATCCTACATTGCCACTCCCACCAGCTGAGATTGGGTAACTCCGCCAGTTTGCATACCTCAAAATCTGCTGGCATTTATCAAAGACACCAGGCTGTTGTTGTTACTTACATCGCTATGGCTGCTGAAGTTATTGTTCTATAGATTATCAGATCCATCATCAACACATTGGGGGCGCTACAATAGTATTTTTTAAGTTTTTGTTTTGAAAGTGTTCAAATAGCATACTTGAATAGCTTGTGAAAAGTACATGATTAGGTTTTTGAAGTTTGAAAAACAGATAAGAAATGCGACTTTTACAACCCAAAATGTTTGTAAAATGTTGCTATATTATGCTCCTGATTAATTCTGCTGGGTGTGCAACATGAGCCAATCATCAAACTACCAGGCAGCAGTTGGATTTTGAGNACTTATTAAACCAGCAAGAGAATAAATTCAATGATTCAAAAGATTTCTACCCTATCACAACATGCATGTAGATTACGGGTCCCTTACAGTTGTGAAGAATTTGGTCACTCATTCATCCAAAGATATACATCTTCATATATTATTTTGGTTTTTCGTGCCGTTTGATACAGTTCTTCAGTAAAAAGTCAGGATGCCATGACATTTACAAAACTGAAATGAAGTCCAAGTCCACATCCGAAATTTGCTGACAAAACTCTCCCGGTACATGTAGACGAAAATAAGGAAACAATATTCATGAAAAATAGACAAATGGACAGTACACCCGTTCTACAGTTGCCAACATTCAAGAACGTAAAACACGGAATGAAGAACATCTGGGTTTGTGCGCAACGTACAAGAAACGTCTCGTGTGGTACGTTAAAGATGTTACACACAAATGCGCCACACTGCGTTTTTTGTTTTTTGTTAAGAAGAATATGCAATTGCGGGTGCCTCAAAATTGCAGGTGCTACAAAAACCTATGCAATGCTACATGTATATCATTTCAGTAGAACTGGAAAATAGTGCTATGTCGCGTGTGAAATTACAGTAGTACTTGATTATAATTTTTGTCAGTGTCGCCGTGCGTCAAAAAGCCAGGAATTTTGATGGTGTGACATTTCTCAGCAGCACGTGACCGTATACCTACAGTTCAGATTCCCCTTTTATAAAACGTGACTTAAAATATAGGACAGGCCATGACGTTGTTCATTCAGTTCATTTCACCTGTTTTATAAAGAGTCTTAAAACTTAAGACAGCTCTTTGGTATTACTTTCCCATTAAACATTTGCCGAATAAAGGGTTAACCAAGTGATTATGAACGCAAAATAGTATAGAAATAATTGACATAAGTTATCCGAGTAAGTAGCAGTTTTCTGTTTATTCTAAGAGTACTGCTCATTTGCTCAAAGGGGGGTTATTTTTCGAAAAATAGTTGTGTTGACCATGTTAAAGTCGAAGAATTGGATAACAGCGGCGAAGGTGTCAGGTATCCTTCATAGACGGATGGGGGGGGGGGGCAGGGCTCGCTCGCCTTGGCTGCCGCAAGCAAAATTAAACAGCAACACCGTGAAGCATGAGGAAATATTGAGTTCGGATGGGGGGGGGCTCAGACGCGGACAAGCGGTTCCCTTTTTTTCGTAGTCCACGGATAGACTTTCTGAACAGAAGGTCCACATCCCTCGGACCCCGCAACTCGGGGCCGCCCTCTGTACATATAATCGATCTTTGCCCAATTCTCCGATGATGTTGGGCCACCTCCTTATGGTATCCTAGAACCGCCATTGTCCTTACATAGCGGGTTTACACTGCCATATCCTTAGTGCTGCGGTGCTAAATTTGGACTGAGTCCAAGTTACCGGTTGTATAAAAAATCCCTAACAGGGACTAAACTGAGTTCCTGAATTCTTTTACGTATTTGTTCATAACTCACATGAGAAATATTTTTCTATCATCTTTATTATGAGCTATTCTTTGGCGAACAATTTCTAATAATATAACCGAAAACTCACCCCTTGATTCAATCAAACTAAGTAGGGACTTAGTTCTTTTACATGAATTACAGAAAAAGATCCTAACGTTTTTACAATAATACTGAGAATCTGACTATTGTTCACACTCTTTTTGTATCGAAACTAAAATTGGGTTAGTGTCTGATGCTCAAACAGCTCTTAAAAGAAAGTACTCAGTGTTTTCACAAACCCACACATTTGCAGTAGACTTAGGGATCTTTTAGGGCTACTTCGTGCAACCGTGCACTGGGTATCAAAGCCGACGACGCTCACTTGCATGTACAACAGAATGTGAATTGATGAATAATCTTAAAATACGATGCAACAACGTACTTGTTTTTTTTTTGTTGACGCGTTAAAATGCAAAATCTCTTTACCTTTGTTATTTGTTATTGTCAAATTTTCGGTCTCCGAACACATTCTCAATAGTGTACGGATGCTGATAATAAAAATCATCTGCAAATTACAATATGAATAAGCACAAACTATTTCGTTAATATCTATGTACATTTACTTTACAGCCTAACGTCATTTGTGTGAAAGAAAATGGATAACTCGGTGTAACATATATCCGACAATAAAATATTCCTCGAATCACGTTTATCAAATCCACACTAAATACTACAGCCACAGAATGTGCGCATATGTATTAGTTTTGATATGTACAAAATGAACTAGTTTCTAAAATATTTTGGAATTAGAACACATTTGACACTCAGTTTGGTTCATGGCTGTATTCTCCTGAAAATCAACTCAACTCACGACTTCAAGCTTATCACAGGGTAGAAGATACAAGTAGACCACAAGGCCCACAGTGTCAACATACACTGTACTATGTAGCTATGTGAACCCACTTTGCCATCTGTCTCCACTTTTCCTATCTTAAACAGTACACACCATGGATTTTTGCACATTTTGAATAACCGGTGGCCACAGACTAAATATATGACGTACAATTTAGCTAAAACCATGTTTATGTCGTGTAATTAGCTCGAAATTTTGATTTTTCTTTCAATTTTGCCAATTTTCACATTTGCCGCCATGTGACGTTATGGGTTGAACACAAGAGATCAGTGACTAGCATTCGACAATGGCGGAGAGCAGGAAATTTGAAAGCAACGACGATTATGAGCAAGAATTGAACGAATACTATGAAGAAACGCACGGGAATAGTGGCCAGGATGAGGAAATGGGGTTACACGAAAGCGAGAACAAGTTTAAGGTAGGTGTATACACTGATCAAATCTCCAGGTTCCTAACTAAAATGAGTAAAAAGGGAGTTTTAACTAGTTAGACATGACTCTGAAAGTGACAAAAATCAAAAAAAGAATTTTTTTTGTAGTTCGTTTTTTTTAAAAATCGTATTTTTTAATTTTCAACAAATCCAATTTTACCTCGAATTTTTTTTCAAAATGCACAGGGGTCATCATCAACTATTTCCTTACGCAATATTCTACTTATCCATACCAAATATATGTACAAAATCATTATGATCTTGATTTTGTGGCATTTTTTGCGTGTGAGTTGGGGCAAGCACGCCACTTTTTGTCATTTGGTCACTTTCCGTCTAATAACTAAAAATCTGGTCCATTTATCAAAAAACCCTGGCACGCGATTTTACTTCAGTCCAAGAGGATTTCAAATTTGCAACTTTCGTTAAAATTGACCCACGTGTTGTGGAAAAATAGGCCCGAGAATCGTGTCACTATCCTGAAATCACGAGCCGAGAAAAACGGCTTTGAAGTTAAGCGGTCATCGATTGCCACTTGAGATCAAATTTCGTTCAGAATGCGTGGTCATTATGTTCCAATTTTTGTTGAAGTACTAGAAATAAAGCTGATATTTACTTCATATTTAGAAAATGTGACATACCTGTTTGTTTACAGGGTAATTTTAATCATTTTTTCGAACTTGTGATGCACGACAGACAACCAAAACAAATATGGCTGTCACGTGGGCGGAGCTCAGCGTTGATCTATTGTTTGCTGTACTGGTGTGCCGACCAACATGTGTTGATTGTTTATACGATTCATCTGAACTCTCCACTCAGTTTGTAAAAGACTCTCTAACTATATTACACAGACCTATTTGTTAGTATTCCAATATTATCATGAACCAATATATGTGTTATATCAAATCGCCGCGTTACTGCCTACATAACAATATTGGCGACGAGGATTAAGAACTACTTTCATAGTAATGGTTCAACATTTTTACGTGCCTGTACCGAATGGACTTTGGGATAAGAAAATATCACTTTCTGCGCAAATAGCGCCGCTTGGGTAAGATTCTCAAGTTACTTAAGTTTCTTATATTGCTTTCCTCTAAAATCGTATAATATCATGAGTTTTAATTCAGGGTTACGTTTGAATCTATGCACTAGAAAATTTTTTGTTATGTTGAACACTGGGTCATTTCTCCAATTCTTTGGGTTACGGCCAGTGGCAAGTTAAAAATCCTCTGGGTTTGACAGCCTAGTTTCTCCACGGCACGTTCCCAGCACAGAAGCACGGTTTATCTGCGAATACTCTAGTCTGACGGCATGTAGTTGTCCATGTGTCGCGCGCGCGGCTTGTCTTCACAGCGCGTGCATGCACTCTCACCGAATCGTGCAACACCACCCACGTCGACACTCAGCGTTCTCTCGCAAGACAACTGACCTCATATTACCGACTTCTCTTATACATGCACAATTTCTGCACGGACTCCTCAAGCTGAGTGCAGTGATGGCTTCGGTAGGGCTTGGCGTACTCAACTTAATTCTTTTGCAGATAGACAAACAGGCTCAGGCTCGGAACAGGAGCTAGTTCACCATTTCACTACTAACTTTCACATGGTCAAAAATAGAATTGTTTTATTCTTGGTCTTGCTACAACACCAATATCAGCTGGTACATCACTCTCGATTGCCTGGTTACGTAATGCTTGTTGACAGGGTTAGATTAGAGCTAGTGTCCTTGTACATAAGCTCCGCCCCAGTTGTCAATCACTGAGCTGGTGAGCACTCAAGCCGCATGACTTACTGAGGCTTGGTCAAATATAGCTAAAAAAACAACTCTGGATTTTCAGAATGATTTTATTTTTCTTCAGTATACTGTGCATCAATAATTAAAGATTAGGATGATATAAAAATGTAAAAAACAGTCAAAATTAATTTTTTTGTGTATCCACCTACCTTAATGTGCTTCCGGCTGCGTACTTTTCTACTTTGAGCCTTACGAATTTGATCTTCTTGCGAGAGAAGCGGCCTAGGGCTCAGCGAGTCAACTCAGTCATCAGAGACGATCCTGAATTAAGAGCTGATGTTTCTGAACGATAAACATTGTCCTTTATTGAACCAGGCCTTTATCGTAACGTACCCTGTGACTGGAGTAGAAACACGAGTCCTCAAAGTGGGCAGTACACAGAGCGGCCCCGGACCGAATCGCTTGGTCCACAATGACGTCCCACACTCTCGTTCAGCGCACGAAGCGATGCCACTTCTGCGCAACTTTGGTGTCCTTCGGAACACCGAGACGATCTCGGCCTGGCTGCTGTTGCTACAGCCTCCGGAAACGCATCTTTTGATCCATCTACGAACCTTCTCGACGCTAAATGTACTTTGCTTTCTCTTCACTCTATACACGTTGTTTCTGATCCGAACAGTATGGCGAACGACTTGGTTTCAACCCATGACGTTGTACATAACTATTATTTTTCCAATTTTTGCGTGTTTCTTTATGAGCTGTGCACTAAAGGCACTGAAATCAAGTAAGATACAATAATAAAATTTATTTTGAGGTACTAGAGTCATGTTGTGTACACGTTAAGAAGCGGGACGTGGAAAAAAATAAAAAGGGCGTGCTGCGTCAATGTCAACGTACACGATAACCTAAAACGTTTTCTAGAGTCGCCGGAGGTTTTAATATCCTTATTGGTAATGGGAAAACAGTCTTACACGTTAACAGTGGCCAGCTGTAATGAAGGTATTCAAGGATAAGCAAAATGCGATAGACTAAAAATTAGAAAGTCACTACAATGAGATAATGAAAATTTTCCCACTTTTTCCTTTTCTTCATCACTCAGGTAACGGAATCCGCCAAAATCCTCATTTGCTGACATCTTGTATCAAAGAAGCTATCGTTCCGTGCCTGGTTTAGCGACGCGGTTGTTTTTTCCGAGTTTCGATTTGTCGTTGTAAAAACGCATCTGCATTCATTCTCAATGAATCGCGACAAATGCTGAAGCCAGTGTTCAGCTCACCACAGAGAATGTCCGAAGTCATGAAACAATGTCAAAAGACCTTTAAAATAAAGAATAATATGTCTAACATGAGTGCTGTGTTTTATGACCGGCTACAGTTTACATGGTAGGTGTCACAATGCACCATGTAACCTAGGGTTCCATAAAATTGCGTGAAGCTGAAAAAACGACAAAGTAGAAACAGGCTCTCTTTTGTTACAATAACTTGTCCAATCGAAACGAATAATTGCGTTTAGGAAACTCACCGAGACATATTTAAAGAGAAAGTCAACGTTTTTTATCAACAAAAAATGAATTTTAATTACCACCATATTTACTGAGTGAAGCCAAATCTCAAATCATTTACGAGACCTCGTAGGCGTGTTTCTTGAAAAAAAAGTTTCAAGAGATATTTTAGTGAATTCGTGATTAATAATTTGTAATACACAAAAAACGGCGATGGCATAATTTTTTTTAAACCTTTGCCTTATCTGAAATTGGCTGTGTGGCACTGCTTTTCAAGAAGCGCAGTGGAATTTTTTTGGAATCATTTACGAGACGTGCATAAATTCAACAATAGTGCGTTGATTAAAATGAAGATGTGGAAACTAAAATAACTCTTACAAAGTTATGGTGATGTGCGAAATCATTGCACAGTTTTGAAAGTTTTTGGCGAACATTTATGAAAAAAAATGGCATTTGAAATCGGTTGCTTATCATTTACGAGCCTTCATTTACGGGACGACAATTTTATAATTAGGTCAAGTCCAATTAAT
Organism: Phoronis australis; assembly: GCA_002633005.1. Taxonomy (NCBI): domain Eukaryota; kingdom Metazoa; phylum Phoronida; family Phoronidae; genus Phoronis; species Phoronis australis. The sequence continues at coordinate 9,499 of NMRA01000773.1, forward strand.
TTCACCTACTATTAGCATGTGTGACATGAATATAGGTCAATTTTTCAAGAACGAGCACGTGCGCTTTAGCTGACATCGATACTGTCTGAAAATAGTCGCCAAAGAAGTCAACAGAACTTTTGGGTAAGTTTTCAGTAATGTCACTTTTATAATTCACGTTTTAGGGTCGTTATTAACGTACTAGAAGAAGTGACGAAATGCTTCCTGTGAAACATATTTTGATTAGAATTTGCTTGACGTTAGTCTTGATAAGTTCTCGTAAAAAATTGTCTCGTAAATGATATCCAGTGTCCCGTAAGTGATTTGTTCTATTTTCACTCAAATTCATTTCATTTTTAAGTAGTAATTAAATTGTTATCTGTGATGATACATAACTTAATGCAGCTGACCTTGAAAAAATAATAATGAATCTTTTATTTTATTTAATACCTATTAATTAGAGTTTGTCACTTTAGCTTGCGTTGCGGAATGCCAAAATCCAAGTCTCAACGGATGAAGGAATAGTCTAGAGAGCCCGTAAAAAGGCACAACTCGGTGACGAATGGCTTAGAAGAGAAAGTGAACGAGTTACGGGCATTTCGTACCAGTGTCAGAACTGACAGAAGTACAAAAAGTCGGAAGACAAGAAACCAACAGAGTGTTAGCTGAGACCAAAGAAGTCAATATATAAGTGAAGCAAGGCAATTTTGTTTGTAACTATGAAGGTCGCCGATATCTCAGACAAGTCGTGGACACAGATGATGTCGACTTGCCTGTGGAGGTCAACTTCTTGCAGCCGTCCAGTAAAATGAGTGGATTGTTTATGTGGCCGGCCGAAGGAAACAAGATTTGGCTACGGAAAGATGGCATCCTGAATCTCGTCCTGGACCTCGCACCTACTGGGAAAGCTGCAAAGCGTTCAAGGCGTCAGATGAATTGTTGGATTATCTTGATTTTTCCTAATGACGTTTAGAGCCCAGTTAAAATTGCCGTTAAAAGGTTTTTAACCTTAACAGTCTTTAGCCCAATTGTCAACGCTTAAGTTGTCATTTACGGGACGTGACATGTGACGTGTTAGATGTCAGGCACAATTGTATAGCAAATGTTGTAAAAATGTTGAATGCAAACTTTTGGATTTACCTGTACATGTACATGTACATGTACATGTGAGTTGTGTTACAAATGTCTCCACGTGCCTTCTTGCATCACAGACGGTTGAATTGTAATCTGTTGTCATTTTTATTACGTAATCAGTTACATCAACTCATACAAGTGACAACAAATAGCCTTCAATTCGTATACTATCCGTCATTACTTCATAGCAGTTTTTGCTGAAGTGTAGGTGGTCAGAAATTATTTCCACCGACACAATATCACTTGCCCCTCACTTACGGGACATGTTGTGTCATTTACGAGCCGTCTTTAAATTCACTTAGGATTTTTTAGTCATCACATTACCGGATATTGGATACCAGTTTTTGAATGATCGATAGTCGGTAATGAAAATTAAGACAAGTGCAAACACCACGGCACCTGTTTTTATAAAGCACAGTTATAAACAAACGACGTGTTTTAAAAAAGTAAAAATTTAGTTCAAAAGTTAAATTTTTATATGTCCACGAAAAATACACAAGAAAGTAGAAAATGCTAAGAGCTGTTTTTCTCGATTTTAACAAGCATGCTGATTAATAAAATTGCACAATGAGATTGTTCGTTGTCAATGATAACAAACTAGACCGAAAATTAACCCAACGAACGCGTTTTTGTGTTTTCAAATAAATTATCCAGTTGCTCTAATAAAACAACAAAATAACTCTATAACTGCACTTGCAGAGCTGAGGAAATTGTTCAAAACTTATCAGTCATACGTTAAACTAAGAAAAAAAAATACGTTAGCTCCAGATGAAGATACTTGAAAATCGAGTGTCTCAGGAGTCGAATTGTCGCGATTCATTGAGAATGGTGACGTCATACTGTATGTGTCACCATGAGAGAGCGTTTGACTAGCAATGAACCGCGCAAGCAAGTCTATACCTGATATGTACAAGGATCGAGGAAAGCGTAGTGGGTCTGCCGTATTGTTTGTAAACGAGGATCAAATTAAGTTCCCAGTGCACCCTGGCCTACAGAAAGGTATCATTTGTGGAGGGCTAAGACAAATATCAGATTGTCCACTATGACCACCATGGATACAATCCCCCTCTGTTGTCACCAATCCTCACGTTGGCTGTCGTCATTTTGCATCCCTCTACTTATCACACTTCTTCAATACATGGCCACTATGAGTTATGTGCTGACATTAACAGCCACCATGGAACCGAGGGGCTACATTTTGCCTAGTTAGTGACATGGTGGTTTATGTAGTTACAATATAATTTCATGACAGTCAAAGGGTCCTTATTGGAAGACCTTTTCAGTGCCACTTATCCTGTGTATTTTGCAATGGCACTGTTGCACTAAAGGATCGATTTGCTTTTCAGGGTCACTAAACCTGTGTATTTTGCAAAGGCACTGTTGCAATAAATGATCAATTTGCTTTTCAAATCTGGCATAAATTGAAGAGTTTGCATGAAACTACGTTAAAAGATGAATCCGGTAAAGTGGTTAAATAGTTTTAAACTGTACTTAAATGTTATTTGCCATCGGTTGTACATTTACTTTTCAAATGTTTTACGGAAAATCTGTGAGTAAATAGCAACACCACTGGCAAGTCGCCCTCCTGTGTTTCCGCCATTTTCCTGAAAAGAGAGGACTGTTTCCCGGCTGTGAGACACCCTCCCGTTTAGATGCTGCATCTGTTTCCCTGTCTTTTGCTTGTCTCGCGTGTTCAAGGGTATAATTTGTCAATTTTGGCTTCTTTTTTCAAGAACTACTTCGATTGCGTCCACTTTGCCAATACACTTCAAACGCAACTTCTTTTCATTTCCAGGCTTCGTTCCTTTGCGTGTGGTAGTGCGAAAAAAATGAGAGGGTTACTTTTTTCGGAAGAAATTTTCACGTCCACGGCAAAAGCAAAAATGCGGAGAACTCGTTCTGGCTGTTTACACACTCCTACCTGACTTTATTTTGCTTAAGCACACATTTCAGGCAACGTGACATCGCATGCTTATATTAGCCGATTTAGCCTATTGATTCCTAGTAGTGAAAATTAATTAAGAAACCATTTCCTTCATTCTGCCGTCCTTAAGATTTACAAAATTGCTTTTAATAGTAAACATCTTTTTTCCTATTCAGAGTGTTTGTTTCGTCAAGTGTCTTGAGTTTTTGCACATAAGTTCCATGAAACGTATAACCGTAAGAAACCGACATCAGATGTTTTAAGTTACTTTTGAAAAGCGAGGAATTGTTCTTTGAAATCTCGAACCTGGAACGGTATTTGAAAGGGGATATAACAAATATACACAGTTGTAAAGAGACTATACCAGTCAACCATGTGGATAAAACATGTGCGCACCCGGGGGGGGGTTGCATAACCTGGGCAAAAAGGTCCGCCCCAGAAAGACAAAAATACGAAAAAAGGAGAACACGAGACGAAAGTCCACTAAAAAGGTAAGAGTTTGGCGAATGAACGTATCTTCTTTTTAGTAAAAGGCCTGCAACCACAAAAATTCTTGCAACCCCTACATTTATGTCTGGGTGCGCGCATACAAGAGATTTAAACAAACTTGCCACACAAACTGTCACACGACCTACAGAGAACGATGATTCAAGTTTTAAACCATTGACTTCGTGAACACTAAAAAACCAATATACGCTGACTTTTTACTGTGGGAGAACCTTATGTACACGATCGCCGAACTGGGGAAAAACACAGACACTTGGTATTGTTATTGAATTTGTCGTTTTGCTCGACCCCCTTGGTAGGCAATCGGCCATTACACATTTGGTATTATGTACCCATTTGGTGGTAAGCTTACCTCTGCCACTTAGTATCCGATACTCAATTACAATTTGGGTATCGTAAGCGTGAGTGTTATCACTGGTTATAAGTGGAATATTTATTTGTAAAGCTATCTCCCTCACCCTTCTCTGTCCCTCTTTCCGCGTACATGTATTTTTAAAAGGTATAAGAGTAAAGTAACAAACTTTGTCCAATCGTCAAGAAAAGCTTTTAAATGGGAAAGTATGTGAATTAATCGGCTATCGAAAATACACGGATATGTATTGGAAATTAGTGATCCCTTACGGGTTAACACCAAGGTCTTTTCTTTATTTATTTGCTTTCATGTGAACTCCAGGTCACTAAAGTAGTTGTCTTATACCGTTTTAGAATAAAAACTTGCATTCTGGAATTGCAGTAACATTTGCTTATTGTTAGTTCTCAGTGGGCGTACGTGTAGGCTTACGTTGAGCGCATTAGTACTGTAGGCTTCTACACAGACATCAAGAATCCCCGACAATAATCAGCACGTGCAAGTCTATGAGAACTCTTAACAGTTCATACACGCTTTTCTAATAGCTATATTGGATAAAAACAAATGACGTTCTTGAAATTATTTTGAAGAAAGTAGAGATATTTCGATCAACAATACGGAATATTGCTGTGTAACCCACAAATAATGAGATTTGTGGCACTTTGCAGGGGCTGATCCAGGATTTTGAGTTAGCGGGGACCAGGGCACAGGAATAACCAGAATTTCGGCAGATGCCCGCGCATTGCGAACCTTTTGACTAAAAAAAAGGTAAACGGGATTTGTTCAGGGCCTATGGACCCCCGAGCCCTCTGGTTGAGCGCATGTGCTAGTCAGCAATTCGCTTCCCGAACCGCCAAATGATATCTGGTAGAAATTTACACCATATATTCCCGAGCTGACACTGCTTGCGCGACCCGTATTCGGTGTACCGAGAAAGTGGAGGTTTCTATTTGTCCAGGTGCAGAAAGTCTAGTCTCATCGAGTTTTCAAGTAGATGACTGTCACCACATGGCAACGTCTATTTGAGGTTACATCAGCCAGGGTCATCGAGGAAAGAATCAGGCATTTGGAATCTAACAATCGCAACAGTCTTTACCATGTAGATAAAGTGTGAGAACGGAACGTTCGAAAGAGAAGAGAGTCCAAAAGATCTGCCGAGCAACAGTGGTACCACCAGTGACGTCAGTGAAGTTCAAAATTGATGTCCCTGCAAAAAGATAAATGTGAAGAGCATATGAAAACTCAAAGATTTTCTTTGAGATACTGGCTTGAATCAACCTTTGATGCGCGTGACATAGCATGTTTTCCAGGTCGTGCATTTTTAATGACCTTCAATATCATCGCGCGCCACGGCCGCTGTCTCCATAGTAATGTGAATATTTTAAGGAGAGTTATGCAAACAACTAAACAAATACAAAAATGACAAACTAAGAACGAATCAACAAGTAGATTATAACCATCACCATCAAATAAAACCGGGATGTTGTGGGTTCACTCAATATCCAGCTGCATGTGGGACAGTGTCAAGGTTATGAAGCATGCAGTCAGGTGAACCACTTTATCTGCAGATCAACACCTCATTTCATGACTTGTATTACGAATAACGCGAGCGAGGCTGTGATCATATTGGTTTGATCATAACCTTGATCTCTGACCTTTAACAAGTAGAATGCCTTAACAAGATTGCCATGGAGACGTTGTGTATGCTATAAATTAATTTAAAATTATGTTTTATATTTTTAGTATACAGTAGTTCCTTAGTACAAACGATGTTCTGGGACCAGAACGTGGATATTCGCCTCTAACCAAACTGTTATGTAAAAACAAAATGATATGTAAAGTCCTAAAATTTTCAGACTGTTAACAAACAGTTTGGTCAAAAGTGATTTCAACAATGAATACTTTGGTACTACAATGTCCTGACGGATGAAGGCTTAAGACAAAATACACAAAGTATTAATTACAATACAGTAATTTTCACACTTGACATTTGATCACGGTTATTGCCTGATGTGTAAGAACATTCTTGCGAAAAATACGAGAAATGCATAACGAATAATTACAATATTGAACATATCACGAAAGAGAAACACACTTTTGAAAAATACGACTTTGGCCAGAATGTGAAAAATACATCCTTGGTCTGAAAGTTTAAAATTTCGTATTTTTAACGTGTTGGTTGTTTCATCAGTTCATTTTCTAATATTGTGTAAATGGTTTCGTATCTTAGTTGTGTGAATAACTTGATCGCCCGTTCTAGAACATTGATGAGCGTGGGGTTTATCATTAGTAACAGGAAGATTTTCGATAAGTCCTATGTGACGTTGAAAATTCCATTTTTCAGTAGTGCTAACTGATCGCTGTGTATAACCTTATTGGTAAGTCCGGACAGTCCACTCAGCAAATAATCTACAGAACTATAATATACTTTAAGCAAGTAAAAGCATTCATTAATGGAAGTTAAAAAGTCTACAGTATTTGATTTTTATACATCCATAGCAAAGTAACGACATTAAAATTTCAACAAGTTCCAGCGTTTACTGTGAAATCTGACAAAAGTTGTTACTGTTTGGTGTCTCATTATTGTTTAGTTTTCGTTGATGTGGATTTCTGTAAAATCTCAAAAAAATCATAACCCTGCGGTACAACTGGACTACTTTAGACTGAACAACTCCGATCAGCGAGTAAAATGTTGTTGGTTTCCCATCGTTGGTTAATGATAAAGTATTTTTCAAAGTATTCCAAATTGTGGCAAATTTCCTTAAGATTGTTATGGGTCTAAAGTCTAAGAAATTTAGTGGCCCTCGACCTGCCCCCCACAGTCAATCCAAATGCCAACCTCTCCCGTGATCGACGCAATCCGCAACCGGTCGCATAACCCCATCCGCACCTAAGAGTTTGATCACGTTGCTCCGACCCGTATTGGAATCTGGCCCGTATTGGAATGACGTCATCATTCCAATACGGGAAGTAGTTTCTGGCCCGTATTGGAATGAACGGTCGTTGTCGTTTCGTTGCTCTTGGTTTGTTGAAGTGTGCAAGATTTCTTGTGTTAAATTCGTAAGATATAAGGTATTTTTAACCAGAATTGTG
>NMRA01000773.1:28068-60395 GCA_002633005.1 Phoronis australis
ATAGCAATATTCAAATTCGTCGAAAATGTTCTGGTAGAAGCTAAATTTTAACAATTATTTGCCTTGCACTCCTGCAACTCGGAATAGCCGCCATTTTGAATTTAGCCTCGATCAATCTCGCACAAAGATTGAGGATTAATAGCTTCACGACGTTGTGGGTGTCCGTTTTATATTAAAAATATGAAAGGAAACCTCCATTTTATGAAAACATAGCGAATTATAAAGTTTTGTAGTCAATTTATCGTTTTACAGCATTATTCCAATACGGGCTGCCCGTATTGGAATTCCAATACGGGCCGTGCCCGTATTGGAATATTCCAATACGGGCCAGATTCCAATACGGGCCGGAACATTGGCATTCTATGGTTTAGGGGTTAAATAAGACTAAAGTTTTGGTTTGGGGCGGAGGCGACAGATAATTTGCCAAGTTGCCTAAAATCCTTTAAAACCTCGAGTGTCTAGATTAGAGGAGGAAGTGCAAGCACACTTGTTTTTTTTCGGGAATGTTCACCATTTGTTAAAGGTATCCTGAACATTTCCAGTCGATTTCTATAAAAGTGGACTTAATAAAAATAGCAGATCCTCATATCGGAAGTCAACAAACTTGAATTTGCCCCCTAAACAGATACAAGCTAAATCCACTCAATTTTTTCCACAACGCTCTGTTCGTTATCAGACAACTGTACAGCGAGCTCAAATTTTAAAAATGGCTGTACAGTATTAGTGGCAGGTTTATTCGATACGTTACGATACGTTGTCAAGCAAGCCCAAGAGTTGAGTGAAGTCAGCGCTCTGCTTGCTCACGCCGCTTCATAGTTTTAGGGGACGAGGTCGTCTTGACCCCCACCCTGCTCTACAAAATACAACCCACGACACGTTTTTTCGAAAGAAGTTACGCTAGCGGTAGTTTCACGGTGTTCGCCTTGAAATTTCCTTGATTTTTATGCTTCCTCTGGACGGGTTCGGTTGCTGTGGGTTTGGATGCGTTAGAAACCTATCTGTTGCATGGTTTTACTAAGCAACGCTTTTGAATCTGACCTCGCAACACTGGGGAATTTTCTGAACGGCCCAGCGAATGAAGTTGCATTACGTAAATACAAACCAAATCTTCAATCAAATTGGTGTGTTTGCTGTTTCCGGGCCGAATAAATTCTCGTCCTAATGAACACGGCTTTAGAGAAGTAAGTTGGTAAGGTCAGGGTAACACGGGGCAGCAGATAGCTACATTAGATAACTCAGTAAACTCATATAATACAGTGTATTTACAAGTATTAGCAACAATATGACAGAATACACGACTTGCATAGAATAGCCACCGACAAATGTACGAATTTAGAGCAACATTTAACATGGTGGACAAGTAGTATTTTATATTTTCATTTTCCATAAAAGGTATCGCATTTTAATTAATGTTTTGCCACACTGAGGTTGTGTACCACAACTACCAGACAGTGTTTTAAACACACAAAAATGAAAAAGAGGAACTTTTGCAGTTATGTTGGTCTACAACGTATACAACCTTTCACCTAGGAACAGTGGTCTGTATACCAGGTTTGAAGGTATTTTGCATTTTAGACAATGTCATGAAACTCTTAAAAAGTTCATAGGCCTTGGTTTCATTACAAAAGATCCCAAGGTATGTACCTCAGTGAGGACAAAATTCTTTGTTCAGTCACAGGTCAAGTGATATGAGGGGCTAATCAAGCTACATGAATAGCTATTGGTTGCAGTTCCTCCTGGGATTCTTTTGAAAGTGCAAGTTAAGATATCACCCTGCAGAGGCACAGATCCTGCACTTCCTTTCACAAAAACATTGTGCCTTGGATAAAGCTGGGGTTACGCAGGACCCTAAACATGTCTAAATTGGGCCAACGTCCGAACTGGGTAATTGGACTCGTGTGAAACTTTCCGATACTATGCATTATGAAATGTATTTCCAAAATGCCAGATAATGCAGAGAAACCACCATATGCCAGCATACATTGTGCAAGGCACTGAAATGATTTCTGAAGACAACAAGCACAAAAGTTGAACAAGAGGAAAAAAGACATGACAGTTGTGTGCGGTTTTGAATCATGTACTTTACAGTGATAGACAACAGAAAGTCCAACAGGAACGAAGTTGTCCTGACAGTGGAGATGTTAGGTTTTTATGAAAACTGACGAGTGGCTCCCCTGTACCTGTCCCCTTTCCCTCCCTCTCTGACTCAACACAATCAATCAACAAAAATCCCAAGTTTAAACAAGTGACTAGTTGATTCTCTTGTACAATAATTTACGTCAGGTTCCTTAAGGTCTTATATCAATATGCAATACAACTACAAGACAATAGTATTCACACAAATAAGCCATTCCTGGTCATCATGGCTAATTTTGTTAACAGCAAAAATGTCAGGTAATAAATTGGGGCACAACTGAAACTGCAGAATAGCTTAGTTACCTCAATGACTTTCTTGTTAATTTCCATTTCTTCTCAGTCAGAAGGGAAGACCTCTCTGGCAACAAATTTGGCTTCCACCAAGCCACCATGAAGGGGAATTGTGTGTCATTTTGTCTGAAAACTTTTGGCTTATATTGTAACTCCAGTACTAGAGAAGTGTCAACAAAAACTGCGAGGTTAGTTGAATTTCAGACTGGCTACAACAGTTAACCGACAGGGAAGTTATTGCAGTTTGATGTTTTAGTAATTAAAGTTATTGCAAGATGATGGCCCAAAAACGTTATGCAAAATGTATTTTTTAACTTTGAAGAACCTTACATGAGGTTGGATAAGAAGCAAATGAAGTGCTTACAGTAATTACAGTAATTTCATTGAGAACCCCCCCCTCCTTTTGGGCCAAATCACCACAATTATATAATATAAGCTGTCCAATCACACGATCCTCTTCCTGGAGCAATTCACACATACCATCCAATGTAGCATATGTGTACATAATGTGTACATATGGTCTACTTCAAAAACATGCACCAAAAATTAAAATAAATAATTGTATGAACTAACAGAATCATACCAAACATTTTGCTAGCATGCTATTTACTGGTGACTGCACTATGTATTTCACTCTGCATCGCGCCAATCAATCCAGGAAGCTGAATCTTCTCAGTCTTTTGAGGACTTGTCTTGTTGAATGGACAAACTTTCAAATGCTCCGAAATAGGATTATGTCCAGTGAAGTGCCACCTGTTGACAGGGGTGAAGGCCGAGGAAAAGAACCACCTCTGAAATGAGATGCTCAGTTTTATTTGTGGTGCCAAACTGAACAGTTCCTGTTCATTATTAGCATGTTCAAGTTGGCTACACTGTTGCATGTTTTTTTTTAATATCGAAGTGCAATGAATGAATGATTTTTAGTAACTAAAATTTTGCCACTTTCATACAGTAGACATAAGTAGCATGACTCATAGTTTGTACACTTGATATTCAGAGCCTCAATTGGATACATGGACGCCAAGGCAAGCTTTCAAACTAAACTGGGCAGTGTCGAAATTTTAGGTGTGCAAAACAGCGACTAAACAATCCTTTGAATTCTGTCACAATCTTTTTTAAAAAAAAACAGTTGCAGGCGGTCTGATACATGCTGTACCAGACATGCGCAGGCCTCGTATTTTGGCCCATTGCACTGATCACCTGGAACTATTTCATGCTTTATTGATATATGGTTAAAACCGAGCTGAGGAGCTAGATATCTAGCTCAAGGGTTTAGCAGTATGTTCTGGTGGGACTCGAACCCACAATCTCGAGTAAAGAAAACGGGCACTTATCAACCAGGCCACACTGCCTCCTGTCACTATCTTGGCAAGTGCGGAACCATGCACTTAGTAGAAATTGGGACAACTAGCCTTGCAAGTCCTTGTGCAAATCAACAACTATCGGCTAGGTACAATGATGTCACATTAAACTCTGACTAGGGTAAAGTTCAACAAGATTACCTTTTTATTACCACAAATGTTTGACTTAATTGCCATATTATTGTGGCAAGAAATATACACGTCCAACTTTGACAGTCTGACAGAATTGGAAGTCTGTTCCGTTTATTTTGAAACTACTGTTTCAGTAGAAAGCCTGGTCATTTTCCACATTCCACTTTAAGCCCTTTCATATTGACTTAACTCCGGTCTGAGGGGAGCGTCGATGTAAACAGCGCAGCTAACTGGACCATTCATACTGGCTTCCGTAGTTAATGAACATCGAAGTAAGCGGTTGTGTGCCGCTGTCGTCATCGAAGTTATCGCAAGGTAGCGTTGGACGCTAAGAAGAGTATGTTTCAATGGTTTTTATGCAGATTCACGATGTTTTTAAAACGTCTACAAACGGATCATATGACTTTAACTGGACCGTTCATACTGGTTTCGGTAGTTAATGAACATAAAAGTAAACGGTTGTGTGCCGCTGTCGTCATCGAAGTTATCACAAGGTAGCGTTGCACCCTAAGATTTTTTCAATGTTTCAATTTGGAAATATTTACATGTGCTAAGTGACCTTAAACTTATTTTTAAATCGATTGGTTATTATTAGAGCAAAATATAAGCAGCTATTAGTGACGGCACTACCTTGTAACTGTTGACGATAGCAGTGGTACCTGGCGATAACTTCGATTGGACCGGAGTTAAGCGTTCATACTCCACCGCAGCGTCGACGCTGCGGTTTTAAAGGAGAATGCCACCCGATTTAATTAGTCTTTTTTACTGTATTAATCGGTCTATATCCACATCGCCTCTTGTACGGTCGACCCCACCTTGCCGAGAGGTGTCGCGTTAACCTGTGAGAAAGGTGAGAAACAACGCAGGGACGTCAGTGGTTCGTCTTCAGAGTGAATGCCGCGCTACATTGCGGTGAATCGATCTCGCTTGTCCGAAATACGAAGCTGCGAAGAAAGCTGGTATATCATTTTTTCGACTTCCTCGAGAACCCGAAATGCTTAGGAAGTGGCTCGCGGTAGTGAAGAATGAAAGGTACGCTATTTTAGCAAGTTATGAGGCCGTGAAACATCTCCGTGTCTGTGGCCGGCATTTCGTCGACAGTGATTTCTCTGACAAATTCCGGCTTACCAAAGAACTATCCATACGTTCCGTTGCCTGTGCATGTTCACGGCGCCTCTCTAGTATTTCTTGATCAGTGTATTCTGGTTCGAACTGATAGCCTGTGAAACCTAACGATCCGACCCATGAAGTCGTCGTCGGATGAGCTCTTGACTAAGTCGGGATTGGCGGCGGGCGAGTTGCCATGCAGACGTTTATTATTCTGCGTTCCATTTCAAAATGAATTATTTTCATCATAACCAATGCTTACATAAAACTGAAACAATTAAAGTCTACGTGTCATTAGATGTAATGCCTTTGCAGTATTTGTGAGTGCAAATGATGAGAAGCCAGCAATGAATGAAGCACTGCGTTACCGGCTTTTCTGCCGGCAATAAAGGAAAATTGACCGGACACTGAGACCGTGTGAGCGCATGCTAATTCAGTGTTTGCTGACAGAGAGCTGTTGTGAAACAATTACTCGATTTTATGTGCTATGGTCACATGTTAGGAGAATCTTTATTTAGAAATACAAATACATTATTCAAATCATTGTTACTGTGCAACCTTTGCCCTGACTGTCTGTGGAAGGGGAACCCGACTTCGCGGCCCCTGACAAGTAAGTAGATTTTCAGTTTCGTAGCTAATTCACATAAATAATTACGTGTACATTATTTCTTTGGCTCACTATTATAGTCTTTTCGTGACTGGAGGTTTTGTTTCCAACTCAAGCTGGTTTATGTTCGTGCCAGTCCTGATCGGGTTCTAAGCCACTGGCCCGGATAACGAGTCAGTCCGGACGTGACGGGCCTGATCGGGTTCCGAGCCACTGGCCGGGATAACAAGCGTTTTGTGTGTTTCAGTATAATTCATAAAAAAATCACATGTCTAAACAAGACAGATCTAGGTTCTCCTGTCGGTATTTCATGGAAAAATAATTCGAATTTATCTCCGAACAGACCTCAAACTCCTGCTACGGACCTTGGTAAATTGGGCTGCCGAAATTTGTAGGCTACGGTGTGTCCAAATACCAATAAATTCGTAACAGTGAAATAAAACAACACGGTTTTATAAGAACTCGGTGTATTTTTAAGGGTTTTACATCGACGTTTGATGATTTATTGGTGTTAAACGATGAATTCAATAACCCGTGTTGTGAACTGCTGAACTCACTGCGTGTGAAACCAATGACGTCATTGGATAATTTCAACACCTCCGTCTGCCGTCAGGTCACAGGTAACGCAAACGAACGTGCCGTTATCGAGTAGAACTACTCGATCTAAATTGATACAAAATAGGTTGTTTTAGGGTGGCATTCTCCTTTAAATCCACCTGTTAACTGCGATGTAAATCGGAGCTGTTAACTGCGATCCAGGACCGGAGTTAAGCGTTCATACTGACCGCAACTCCCCAAACCATCGACGCGTCGACATTAGTATGAAAGGCCCTTAACAATGAACTGTGACCTTCTTTTAAAAGTAAGTTGCAAACGAGTAAGAGTTGCCTGGGAACGGTACGTTTTAATGATAATTAAGTTAATTACGCGCTGCAAAATTAGTTGACATTGCGAGTGAATGTTGAAGAAGCTAACATAGTTAAGGCGTTTATAGGTTATGTGTACCGAAAACAAGTTTTCACCGAATAATTAACCGAAGAGTTTGAGATTTTCACTTGTCCCAGTTTAATCGGCTTTTTCTCGGCTTCGGCAAATCGACATTATTTGAACTTAGGAACACTGGTTCTCCAAAACGGCTTGATGGATTTCTCTGAAACTTTCCAAACTTAATATTTAGTCATCAGTCTCAAAGAAAACTGATAGAATTTTTGATAAAAAGGCCTAGTTTTTGCATAATGTAACAAAGACCAATACGACTTCAATTTTTTTTTTGCAAAAGTACCTAACGTTTTGCAACTTGATTTGTTATAGAAACCAAAAGAAAAGACTAATCGAAAATTCCTAACAGCATTTTTGAGGTAACTGGTGAAGTTTTCATTTAAAAAGGGTTTCATTAAAATTAACATTGGGGTTATTTTGCTATGAATGTACCTTTCTTAAAAATGAAAATTTGACTTAAAAAGGTTTTACGTAAAAATAATGGTACACATATACAAACAAAAATTATATTCCCTGATCTTTTTTCTTCCAGAAAATATACACTTTTACTAGTTGACAAAGCTTAGATTTTTGATATACGAGTTAGAATGGAGGTCACAAAATAAGGTTTGATATATGATTAGAATGGAGGTTTGAGATAACCTTGACCTTGAAAAGAGAGAATTCTGCTGTTATTAATCAGCTACTTGTTATGGAGTAAGTGAGAATTATTAGATTTATTACACGGTAAACGTTGGTCACATTACGTGACCAATAATTTAGTCCGAAAATATCCGGGTTCTAACCCGTGCAGACGCTCTAATCTATTGAATGTCTGCACGAATAAGTCCCGGGTTTGAGGCGCGGACGGGGGAGATACACGTATCTTTTCGGACTTAAATATAGATCATTTGATGTGACTAACAAATAATAATTCTTACATACAAAAACAAACAAGTTTGCAACACAGGGTATACGTATTTGTCATGACGTATTTGTCATGACATACTTGTCCTGACGTTTTCAGCCCGTAAACACTTCTCGAAACGGAATTAATCTAACAGAAACCGCAGAAGCGCAGGTGGTTGCCATGGAAACTTTCCACCTGTGATATGTGTGCTGAACAAGCGTAGATCTTGATCTGCTGAAGCCCTGCGCGATTGAAATATCTTATTAGTTGGTCGATATTTAAAGTTCCAAAAAGGCTGAGAATAATTTTTATCACTAATTCAAATCTACAAATAAAAAAATGAAACCGCAAGACTATGAGGTGATGATACAGGCAAAGGTCATGACTGTGGTTTGTTTACGCAGAAATAAACAATAAAACCTGTGTATGCCGACAGTCTTCAACGCAGACGTGGTGATGATTAGACACCGCCAACAAAACATTTCCTTGCAGCGTGTGTCTGGATAAAGATATCTTTAACAGGCCCGTAGCCAGCATATCCGTTAAAGATATTTTTATGTAAGGATATAGGTGGACAACAACAAAAAAATGTTGCAGCTACTGGTACTACTAAATACAATGATAATTAAGTTAGTAATAATTTTGAAATTGCTCCTCATTCAAAGCGCTTCACGTGGCATCGGGCGGTACCCGTCCAACTTCGCCCAAGTGGTGTTTGTGTAGATGACAGGATATCGTACAGACGACAAAAGGAGTCTTGATCAGCACTGAACGCGCGTGGTTGCAACACCAAAGGGTAACAAGGGAATCCAGAAGTGAATGTCTATACCTACTGTAGGCATAGATGCCTAGCCCTATGACCTAAGCAAGCTATATAGCAACGATCGAGAGCTTGCAAAAAGTAATGCGATGTGAATACCTTAAATCGGTCAAGAAACAAAACAGCCGTAATTTGTGAATTGTTATTCTGCTATTTTGGTTTAATTGCTAGCATAGTACGGTAAAGTGCAGGTATTTTCAAATTTTGAATTGAAAGTGATCGTCAGATATGCAAATACGTTGTTCATCCAATGTCCACTTGGATTGTGGATTGGTGGATTGACATGCATGTGTGTACACGTGTGTGCGTTTCCGTTCTTTTAAATTCAGTACATGCTGACAGTAAGTTCACTATAGGCAGTCCTCCGCCGTGCTAAAAAACAAGACATTCAACTACCATGTTTTCTTGAACTGAGAAAACCCCGTCAAGCATTTTCATTTCATTAGGGAAAAGAAGGCCTAGACCTCAACTTTGGTCAATAAAGAAAGTTTTCTCTTGTCAATCGGTGTCCATGGTGCACAATCCCGCAGACTTTATACGAGCAACAAACTTGATGGAAAAGATTTCCAAGGCTACATGTCACAACATGTATGCCGAAGGTCCATTACTCCGAATGCTCACTGTGTCTCCGAAGGTTCGTTACCTTCGAAAATTCACTACTTCGAATTTCCCCAATTCCCGAAAATCAGAACTCCGACTTTTCACTACTCTGGTTGTCTGATCACGACTAATTCTAAAGCATGCGGGGAAAACACCTGGGGCCTGGGTCCATGGGCGACGCACCATAGGGGGCTGGGGGCTATAGCCCCTCCATTTATTTCAGTGCTGCGCTGCCCATGGGCATGGGTGGCGCGCACCATAGAGGGCTGGGCGGGGGGGGGGCTACAGCCCCCAACTTATTTTATTGCTGAGCCGCCCATGGGGTGAGGGCTGCGGCGACCAACGACTGTTTGAAACTTAAGAAGACTGAATGGGACTCCCTGATTTCGTGAAGGCTGGCAGGGACAGGGTGCCCTACTAACTACATTTAGTTTCAACTCGGCCGTGCGCGAGATTTCTGGTGTGAGGCTGAGGCGCAGCGGCTCTAAACTTTTCAGTCATGCTGCGATGGGATCTTGACATGGATTTGATGAATGTATTGTTTTTCATAATTCATCAATATTCCTACTTTATGTTCTTTTAAAAATGCACGTGCGCACTCATTTTCCGCGTTAAGACTTGCGGCAATATCGCATGCACATTGAAAATGAATATAGACAGTGACTACCCTCTGGCCAGCTAGACGTTGGTCACTGTCTACATGAAATCCAAACAAAGTGCTTTAGTACCCGGTCGTTGTTTCAATATAGGTGCATCTAATAGCCGAAGAATCGTTTATTTTTTAATGTAAAATTATAAAAATTACACCTGAGTCTGAAAGTTTAGATACTTTCGGAGCAGTGAACCTTCGAAGTATAGATTCTTCGAAGTACATGTAGTCAACCTTCGGAGTAGTGAATCTTCGGAGTCCTAAACCTTCGAAATAGTGATCTGTTCCCATTTCCAGCGATGAAAGAAACTCCAGTAACGCGCAAAAATAGAACAAGATATACATTTTCGTCAGGACATTCTCCGAGCATGTAATGAGGTGTAATCACTCACTTAAGCATGACTGATTTCAAATTTTGGCAGGAGGTAACGCGAAAACGTTCTCTTTATGGACCACAGTACATCCGAATTTGACTCCCGCTCTTTGCGAGCAACCGTCACGGCATCCTCGTTTCTGATATTACAAATTCCGTCTCATCTCATGAACATAGAGCTGAGAGTCATCGTGGTGTATACAGATTTCCTTCCCTCTAATAAAGCTGCGTCAAAAGCCTTACCGAAAACTCTACAGTGTCGACGTTTGCAAAATATCAAAGGTCCACTGGTCTAGAAATTCGAACCTTCCCTCGCTCATTGCTGGCTACGGGCCTGCCTTTGGTCTGGGAGAGGGTTCTAGTCCCGGGATTGAAGTTTATTCACCGTTTACGGGAGTATTTTCAGCGCGTGTGGTGTTTTGAGGAACTGATCTGGAGATTGTACCACATGTGCAGCATCTGATGGGAACTTTGATCTAACGGGTCGTAGCTGAAATTTAGAGGCACGACAACCGAATCCATCCTATGATTATACACGATTTCAAAAATTAGATTTCAGGCAAACACACTTCACCGCCAGCAACCTGTGCGATATTTAACGCGGGGCTTGACTGATTTCCATTAAGAACCGATTTATGGGAATTAGGTGAATGAAAAACACTCGAGGCGTAATCACGTGACATGCAAGAACAAATACAAAACACTACGAATCCAAGATTGCCCTTCGCAACGCTGCAAAACACGTGGCTAAAAACTTTGTTTTTAAGCATGTTTGAACCCAAAAGTCCCTTTTGATCGTTCGGCATGAATAAATGTGGTAGCAGCCTGCGGAAGCCCACTTGCCTCGTATAGTGCCGATTGGCTGATCTCACGCGGACATCATTGTAGTCTTTCAATTCATTAACTGATCGATTGGTTTCACATCGTCCCAAAATACAACACACTACTAGAGACAGACGGAGAGGCATACAAATGAACGTATGGACAAAAAATAAGACTTATGGTATACGAAAAATTAAACTTAAACTGAAAGTGGAAACTGGCCGTTTTTGGTATTTGTACTCGTGCTTAGGTGCGTTTGTGTGGTATTTGTACTGCTCTATGCGTAAAGGCTGAAATGCATTTCCGTTGCCTGGCGATCTCTATACTGATCTAAGAACCATATTATTTGCAGAGGTCATATTGGTCTGACCCTCATTTGGCGAGCAAGGAATTCAGAACCGGTTTGTTTTCTTAATGGCTAATATCACCGTGAGTAAATGAGTTATAAATCATTTTTGTTTATAATGCATTTCTCAGGCGAAAAAAGCTCTTATTTGCTACTTGAATAATAGTGATTGAGAAGGTTGGTCTGATTTTCTTTTTGTCATTGTATACTTGTACATGTAGGCGTTGCCCATTCTTTATACGATCTCTTTGGAAGTGGTGACTTATAAGCCCACGTTGTGGCTGGGTAGCAATTGCTACAGGCCACTAAAATGAATGATTATTGATTGATTGATTGACTGACTTAAAACTAAAATAGAGCATAGAGTCGATCTTGTTATATTCCTGATAACTCAGAGAATGCAAGAGTATCGTGGAAAACCTGACAACGGGGTCTGACAGACGAACCAATTTATATTGCAGGACGTTGAGTCATTCGTTATTGTAGTGACGTAATGTCCGAAAAAAGAATGATATACAATATCGACACCATGTACTAAATAATTGTTTATGGCATGCTCTTGTTAAAGAGCGTAACACTCGAAACGTGGGGAATATTTTAATATATTTTAGTACCGACGCTCGTCGTTTCACTTTTACTATTTTATACTCGTCTCCGTCGGTATCTGCACGGCATTCCAGCACTACATATTAATACGATAATATAAATATTATCAGTCACCGGAGAATGAGTTATGAAGGGATATGACCCGAGCCCGCCGGTGTTTTTTGTTATGAAGTACTATGGGAAGTTTTTGAGCAGTTTTTTTCAGTAGTTCTGGAGATGCCAGTAAACTTTTTGCACCATCTAATCAAAACAGCTTTTGTCAAGTAAGAAAGTCAGGCAAGAATATCCTGTTTAATAGTGCTGTTACCGGGTTTGGAAAAAAAATGAACATCTGTGGATTCATAAATCTTTAGAAACTTTCTATGAAATAATATTTTGACTGATGTTGATATTCTGTATTGAAATGGATAATAATCACAATTGCAATCAGGTTCTACAAGGGTAGGTTAATTAAGAATAGCAGTGCCCAGTTTGTTTGCACAACTGCATGATAACTCGACTCAGGGCGATGGCACCATCTGTTTGCCAGGCCACAGAGAGTGCTGTTCTTCAATGGAACTATTAATGGATATGTAAGCTTATATTTGCCGAATGTGAGTCGATTTTGACCAAAACTATACCGTTGTGGTCGGCATAAGCTAATTCATGACTGAATTTCAGAATTGCAACCGTTGAAAAACCGAATGCTCAGGCACATTCCACTGACAGACAGCAGACTACTTATCACTGCCGTACATCAAACGGGAAGCTGAAACCTAAACATAGCCTCTGCATAATTGTAATGTGGCTATCAGCAGTAGCGGATGCAGGACTTCAGATAATCAGCTCAGCAAAATTTTATAATGCAACCTCCGAATTCACTGTGTAACATATCACAAACAAATTCTTAATTCTGAGCTTTTGAGGATTCACGACGGTCACAATACAAAGGGTTTTTTGTTACAAATCTATATGTGACTCGTCCGATGCTACTTAACGTCCATTGATAGGCTAAATCAGTGGTTAACTCGGTTCGTGAATTCCCATGATCTCTTTTGTTTTTAGTCAAAAAGTCCGCGCACCCAAAAATTCGAGACCCCTGCATTCCTACATTTTAGGCTGGGCGCGCGCATCTGCCGAAATTCTTGTTATTCCTGTGCCCTGGCCCCCTAACTCAAAATCCTGGATCCGCCCCTGAAAACTGTTAATTGTATGACATTTCTGTCTCAGTTTTTAATTGCTAAATATCGTCGTCTGGAACTTAGTCGCCAATGCCTCGGAAACTACAATATCAACTGTTGTTATTTAACTATTTTCAGGACAAGTTCAATGAACAATTACCGTTGTTTTCATCTTTGTTATCTCTTTTCAGGTAATAAATCGTTTCATTTAAAACTGTTTCTTTTACTAGAGAAAATTTGTAACCTAACGCGCAAGTACTTCATCTACGCCACTCTCGGTATGTTTTGTGTATATAGTCAACACAATGGACATTTAGAGTTATAATACAAACGCACCAGGATTAGTTTACATGATGGTGTTCACACCGGACTGTATATTTACACCCGACTGTATATTTATAGCCGACTGTATGTTTGCATTCGACTGTATGGTTACACCCGACTGTACATTTACACCAGACTGTATACTTACACCCGACTGTATATTTACACTTGACTGAATATTTACACCCGACTGTATATCTACACCCGACTGTATATATTTACATCCGACTGTATATTTACGTACGGTGTGTATTTTTCTCACATAAACACATATACACACGGGTGTAAAGCTATACACACGGGTGTAAAGCTATACACACGGGTGTAAAGGTATACACTCGTGAGGGAGTGCAACAATTACACCACCTCCAGAGATAACGTAACGTAAATGTAAATTTTACACACGCGCAAATATTCACCTGGCACATCTGAAGGCGATCTAAATTTACACACGGGCGTAAAAGGTAGATCCCACCGCCAAATGTGCCATTACGAAATCATATCTGTGATGTAATCTTGTCTTAAAACAACACCTCTTTTCAACGGCCAAAACATCCTCTGTTATCATGAGTGCTTTGACATCTTTTATTGAAATGCTGTTGCTGCTGCTAGGTGAAATTTTCACCGGCGATTTTTATGACACGGTGTCACTAGGCATACTTATAATAATTTTATCAGAACAAATCAGTTTTTTGATCCACTTTGTATTTTTTTTCAATTTGAACGCTGACTTTCCAAAAGCCAACACGTCATGAACAAGACCCGACCACGCCATGTTTTGCTTACATCAACAATGATGTAATCAGTATCAGTGATCACTCACCAATTGTTGAAACGAAGGCTACATGTATATCCACCAGCTTGACCTGCAGGAACAAGTCACTATCTTCAGGCTAAGAACCGGCCACTGCCACATGCATCGCCTGAAAATCTCTCACACAAACGCATGCCCCTGTGGCACTGGCCCCCAGACACCTGAGCATTCACTGCAGAGCTGCCCTACGTTCGATACCCTAAGGCGCCAGGCATGGTCTAGTCCGTTGGTCGGAACTCAAGGTAAAACTGTGGGGCCCGACGGCATCATTGCGGCGATCTGCAGACTTCGCCCAAAAGACCAGACTGACTATCTAAGCTACATGGCCGGGAACGCTGAAGAAGTGTTGTTGCCGGAAACCGCGAACACTGAGTCGTGCGCGATCTTTTAATATGCGACTTCCATCTATATCAGTCTACTACTGGGAAATTCGAAAATTATCATTCGAGGGATGGCCTTATGGAAATTTTCAGCAACATGACCTACAAAGTTGTTGGCTTTGACTGAACCAATTTCACGTATTCATGAGAACAAGAAAACAAGTGCTTTCGTAACTCCGCCAGATTACAAAAAGTGCGGTTACCCAAATCTTGTCTGCATTCATTACGAAATGACTTTAACCTGTGATGTGGATTATATGTTTGTAATATATTCGAGGAATACCTGGCAGAATGAGTGAATGATGCATTTCACGTAAATAGACCTTCGGCCCACATTACAAAAACATGATAACAGAGAGTATAGGATATCCAAACCAAGACTTATTTACACCAAGAAACAAACTTCGACGATTCTCAGCATTAATTAAAGTATTTAGCAATTTTTCCCAAATTGTATCAGTCATGGGTCTGTTGGAGATCCCTGAATACTGCTTCATCCACCTTATCGAATCTGGGTAAGAACTACAGGCGCAATTCAGAATAAAATTTATATTTGACAAGAAATTACATTTCTGATATTATCTTCCTTCTATCGCATGAGGGTATGTTCTCTCCTCCCTATCAAGACCAATGAACCTTCCCTTAACTATCATTATTAAAGTATGAGCCGAACATCTAAATCTTGCGAGGGCTGCTCTAAGTGAGCTATTTCCTAGACATGCTATGCATTTTTCAATAACAAAATCAATCTTTACAATTTTATAAACCTCTAACGATTGGGAAGATATGCTGTTACTCCAATCCTGGATATAAAGTTCAAGGTCACAGCATCATTGCTGAAGGCCTATAGAAGAAAATCTGCATTTCACAATTTTCAAACGACCCTTCGTTTCTTAAATTTTCATTATTAAATGTGTTTTGCCACAAGTCCATTGATCTTTCTTCATATATGCATACTTGTTGTTTGCGAGATAGATCGATAACCGAACCTCAGAGCTATACAGTTTTAAGGCAATTGTTCTAAAAGAATCTTCTTTACTAGTAAACGTTGCTTGTGTCGACTTACATTCGAAATGTAAAGGGTACTGATGGAAAATATTGCTTTTCTTTTTCCTCATGTGAACGCAACGTGAATTTACATTTACACCCGAGTGTAGATTTGTGTATGGTGCATATTTACGTACGGGTGTAAAAATGCAGCATATACATGTATGTTTAAAATTTCAAAATTAGTCGAGTTCATAACATCAAATGTATCTCAGAAATGGCTGGTTCTGTGGATTTGATGTGAGATCTTCGCAGCCGCACACAGCACGCTGGTATTAAAATGAAAGATGTCGCAAACCTTTCCATGGAACAAATTTGTTATTCACAGGTGCTTTCGTGAAAGCCCAATGTGCCGTGAACAACATTTTAAGTTCACAATTGCTTCAATTATGGATAATAATGGAATTCACTTATTTCTCACACCGTCAATTCAAGCTGACCACATCTGGTTAATTGATTCTATTCTACAAAAATCTCCTCAATAATTGCCTTATCTGCAGCTGTAAAAAACATGCTTACCTGAATTAACGGCACTGACAGTTTTACTCTTACTACGTTGGTATGAGTACGAGGACACTTAGTATTGAATTTTCAATTGTTGTACATGTACATGTATGTATTTCCTCTATCGACTGCCTGCGCCATATTTATTTTCGACCAGAAGTCTCAAATTGCTGTGGCATTATGGACAGTATCGGTTTTACAGCCAAAAAGTGCAGTTTTTGGGATTATTGTTCGATGGACTTGTTGAAGTTATAAGGTTTGACGAGCTTTAAAACATTAGAATCTATTGTGTTCGTAGCAGTTCATTACAAATTGCAATTCTCGCAGTTGTCTGCCACATAATCGCTAAAACCGAGGCCGATATTTTACCATTTAAAGAACTCGGTAATATTTACTACCTAGGGCCCCTCAATTTTAAGTTGCATGTACATATTAAAGTTTTCAGTGAATTAAAATTATTTTTTGTTAAACCGATTAGTCCGATAGTAAAATTGTTTTGATGTAAACAGGGAATTTCCGAATACAGGCCCATTGGCGGATATTAAGAAAAATGACCTTTCAAAAACGTCAAATGAAATTGAATATACGCCTGGGCGTATTTTCGTAAAGGGGGCCGTATTTTCAAAAATTATGTCAAATATTGTGTGATGCAACTTTGTTAAACATACGCTATTTGCGGAAGTTTTTAAGTACACATGTCCTTTTTAAGATATGTAGTATACTCTCACTAGTAAGAATTTTATTTGTTCATACACACTTGGCTCACAAGCAAGCATTCGTACTATGCTAACAGCAAAATGCATCACATTTTTAAAACATACTCATGGGTGCACTTTTGGACAGTATGCACTTCATTTTCCATTGAAACACAAGACACATAACACCGAAATTGTTTGCTGCTACCTTGACGTAAATTTCACTTCCTCCAGAAAATCTACGATTTTTGAACAGCGTTATTGTTAAGCCTCTATCTTGTTGTAAACATTTACTTCCTCTAGAATACTTACAATTCTTGAACGACTTATCTTTGAAAGAACGCCACTTCTCTCGGAAGCTGGCCTCGTTGTGACGACTGGCCTCGCACTTGGAACACGCTCTGTCTCATCAACAATATTTTGCTTAGTCACAATTTTCGTTAATTTCCAAATAATACCCTGGTGCAGACTCATAACATGCTTATGTACCTTTGTTGATGAAAACTGTAACAGATATTTATGTGTCTGACAGTCTTTAACCGAGTATTTCCATTACATTGTACTTCCGGAAGTGTTTGCATGTTGTTCCTGTAAAACTAATCAAAATATTACAAAAATAAACCTCACGTACCTTAGGTGTAGTACCTCGGGCTGATATCGCTGCGAGGTCTTCTAAAACTGACTGCTTCGTTATCCGTCGTATTTTACTCACTGAGTTGCAACACGTGTGAAACGTCTCAACTGGTATGGTATTTTTGTAAGTACATACAGTAAATGACAAGACCGTTAAAAATATTGATGAATCCTTCAATAGTGATGTAACAAATTGCTAGTTGGACGTCTCACGAGACAGAGTAGGTCCAGCGTCTTAACAGCTACATGTACGACTGACAACATTCACTCAGACTTTTGCATGTTCTCGTCTATATCTGTGATGTTCATTCAAGCCAAGACGCCTAATATTTAAAGTTGCACTTCGCCCTGTTTAGCTGGCTAAAAACCGAAAATCGAATGAGGTCTCTTTCTCTCTTAAAATGGGTCTCGTGATATGCGTTACTGTGATAGGATTCTTTTTCCGTTGCTAAGTCAAGTTACAGGCAATTTGTAGGTTACATGCGCCATTTTCGAACCCGCACTTTTAGCAGTAAAACAAATTGTTGCAACGAATACTTAGGTTATTTTTGACTAACTAGATATAGGTGGCTTTCATGCAAGCGGCTTCTTAGCCTTTTGAAAGCCCCCTTGTCTTGTTTTGATATTTGAAAGTAATGAATGACTATTAAAAATATAGTCTTAGTAAAACTTTAGTTTAGTTGTTCACCTTTGGCTACTACAACTCCCACTCATGTCACTTAGTAAGTAGGAACGACTTGTGAAGATTCATGACTATTTGTATTATGAATGGCTAAATAAACTATCTATCTACATTTATATATCTAAATGTATCTATCTATCTATCTAGGATTGGTTTTCGTGAGTCGCTGATGGTTTCGATTTTCTTTCTGGTAACAGAAATAGAATCATATCACAGTAAGGAAAGCTAAGAGGGCGTTTTTTATAAAAGCAAAATAACTAATTCCATTTTTGTTGTTAGCTAGCGAAATGCACCTCTGAACGACCGTTGCGTTCCATATGCTAGGCATAGGTACGAACCAGTCTAAGTGTTAGATAAACTGTGCGCAGATTGTATGGACGTATGACTTACATACGGAAATGTCATCCAACATTTTTATTTCTGCAGAAAATTAGCGATGAGATGCACAGCAATAAATTAATCAGGTTAACTGTTAACAAACTTGCCAAGTGGAGTGAACGACACCCTTCGAGTGCATCTGCCTTGTTTGTTTTCGGTGCTCAGTGAAGTGTCATCAATCGTTAGTAATCAACAACTCTTCCAAAAGGGCACGAGCAGTGGTGCTAATTTCAGACACATCATCACGTTTTGTAGAATTAATCAATTCAATTCAAATAATAACATCAGAAACCGGCGCTCATTTCTGTAACAAGAACCTGAAATATTTCTGGCTGTAGCAGGGATAGTATCTTGAACTGCAATCCTGGTGATGCTATTTCGTCGCTCATTATTTGCTTAGATCTGAATTCTGAATGAACTCCAGTTGATGTGAACAGGTTAGTAATCCATGGACGGGCTCGAAGATTTGGAATCGCGGATAGGATGTCACCGTGTATAATGGTTACCCCAAGGGCCCCCTGGGATTGTGCGGTCCTGTGTGGGTAACAGTTTCAGTGAAATATCTGTTGTAGTTCATGAGGATGGCACCTCCTTTAAAATAGCGCTTCTTGGACTTCACAATGCCAACTACGGTGGGCGTGGCCTAACTGTACTTGTTCGTCAGAACTCTCGCTGATTCCCTGAGCGTGTCCGCTAGGCTGTAGAGGACACGCAGGTATCATTCAGTAGCATGCGTTTTATCAGTGGTTGATGTAACTTCGGCAGTCACTGGTTAGTTTTACCACAAAGAAAGATAATGACGGTCCGTGAACGATTTTTAGCCTTGTCATGCAAGTTGCGTGGCAGCAAATATTTCGTTTCTGCAGTAATGTGTAATAGTCGTATGCTTGAAGCTCATACAATGCATACACACATCTGGCAGATTTAACCGGTGTATTATTCATACTCTGTGAATACAGCACAGCAACGTTAGCAAAACTCAGCGACAGTGGACAAATGCTCACCGGAAAGGCACCGCCACAACATTCCGATTCACACTTCTTGAACATATCCCAATTAAGCTCCGATTAACAACAGACCACAAACTATATCCACCGATTTACACTCCCGTCATCAGTCAAGCCAGTCTGTTTATGTAAAGCGTTACCTGTTGAGAATTAAACCAGCCAATCAAAAACGCCGGTGTAAAAAATTTCCGATGAAAATTAAATGATACCTGCGTGTTTCCTAGCGGACACGCAGGGAACCAGCAAGTTTAGGAACTATACTCGGACACTCGCATGTGAATGCTAATGATATCACGTAACTCTGGATAGGCATGTGGACAACCTGCGAGGACTTGCGTAATCTCGCAAACCCATGAGACACTGGTTGTTTCAACTCACCCCAGCATTTCATCAAGGGAGAACAAACCCGTGCGTCTGCCAAAATTCTTTTGATTTAAGATGCATCGTAATAAAGTCGGTTCCATCTTGTTTCTTACATAAAATGTTTTCTGGGCTTCAAAACAATCGTTTGCTCGTTATTGCTCGTCATGACAAGTTAGTTTAATTGCCGCCAGGGTAATATCAGACATTTTATCACAACCGATTTTAATTTGACGAAATTATAAGATTACACAACGGCTTTGCTTTGGAAGATTACAGCAATTAAGCTTGTGAAGAAAGATGATTTCTACACCTATTGTGGACAAAAGTTGGAATGCACATTACTAAACCTGAAGATTGTCGTTATTTCCTAGTTTGTTGTTATTGTTTTTGGTATTTAGTTTGCAATTACATGTACCGATTACCTCTACATGTACATACTCAATCATAATTTCTGGATAAATTAATTTGGACTTCGCTTGTTTGGTCTGATAAAATGAAAATCAAATTTGGCCATTTACTCTCATAAAATCGCTCTCTTAGAACTCCTCACAGTCATAAGCTCCCATTTCCGTTACCAACAAGAACATTGAATTCACCAACAGCTCCAGAAAACATTTCAAAGTTTATTGAAGTTAGCCAACCCTAAAACTGCCAATAAGAAAATGACACGTGTATGCGTTTCGTGTGACTTGAGTTTCCTGCTCACTAAGCAGCAATTCAAGATCGGATGAGAGTTGCGATGTTTTTAAGCCCTCTTCGTTACATTGTCGGCGAGCGCGGAGTTGAATCCCACACAAAGATGGTTGAGTATTTTTTGTCGTATTTAAGTAGGCGTATCTGGTAACGTTACCGGCCTTGATTTCAACAAACGACTGGCAGACAATGGCGAGAATTCTTGATTTGTAAGGAGATCACACAACTACAACGGGTATTGTTGTTTTATAGCTTATGTCAATTGGCTAATCACTTCAAAGTTTATACCATCCATCTTCAACATTCCAGAAAATGCGGATTTTTGGCCGCAGAATCGATAGCGACCTTTAAAAATTCAACGTCGCCAGCTAAACTCCAGCGAAAAGACTCTTTAACCAGTGACGCCGCATAGAATGAAAGACAGAAAGAACAAACGAGTGTTTTCTGGAAATAAAAATGGCGTTTTGTAATTTCCCGAGCTCGGAACTAAAAAAAAAAAAACACGTTTTAGTGTTTACACTACCATTTTCAAGCGTTTTTTCTGAATTAAAAGGTCAAAAGCTGGTACAAATTTACCAAACTGTAAACAAAACCACTTGTTTTCCAGTTTTCCCCACGAGTGTAAACATTTAGACACAAAAACTTGAATTTTACAAGATGCATGCAGTAATAGTACCAATGCAGTGAAAATTAATAAATGAAATCGGTCACTGTGAATCAGCGTCCCCTTAGTTACGTATTCGCAACCGGTTTGATAACATTTTAAGCGGCTATAAACACACATTCCGTTTCTTCAAAGGTCCAACACGTGATCTAGATCACTATTTGAATAAGGCGAGAAGTGACTTCTAGACACGCACAAAATGACAGCATATTTACGTTCCTTGACATCAAGCCAAACTCATGATAATATGGCATGGATCTAAGTTGACTAATAACTAACTCAAGACCAATTTTATAGCGACAAATTATCTAAATAAACAATTATTTCATGGATGGCGGGCTCATAGCGTAATTTTCATTTGGGAGCTCCTATATAATTCTTACGACAATGCTAGGTCCTGTCGAACAAAGAATGGTGGAACATGGTTTAACGCTCAATTTATTTTTTTTTCAAATTCTTTTCTCTATTTTTACTTCTAATATTTTGTGGTAGATTACCCGCCGTTCGTAAAAAAGTCACAAACCATGTAAACACTCCAGTGGAATTTCCTTTCTCCTTTTGTCGGACTTGATGGAATGCAGATCCACTTTTAAGCCAAACTGTGTGCAAGACGAATTCATTGAGTAGACGCAAACTGACCGAAATCAATGACTGAAATCAATGGTAACTCGACACGCAATCTAATCTGTCAATTCGATTTTGCCTGGCTGATTTTTTGGCGCTACATACAGATGGTTTCTCGCCTGGATTGGAATGTCAGCCACTAGAAGGATTGTTATGTCACGTGAGGAACCTTTGACGGGTCTTCAAATATTTTACTTACTTCTGAGTGCACAACTACTTGAGGAGTGCCAGGCAGTGCCTGAGCCACTCCCATGTGATCCCAGAAGAGTGGAACTATCTGGGCAAGTGCGATTGCACTCGCACGCTTCGAATGCAGTGCTGTAGTGGTAAAATTAGAGGTAACTAGGCGCCCAGAGCCCACCGTATCACCTCGAGCACTGAACTTAACTTACGGTGTGTAGGCGCTATGTTCAAATGCCAAAAGGTGGTTGGCTGCGCCTACGTGCGCCTACGCCCCACAACGTACAGCACTGTTCGAATACCATGCATAGCGCGATTTCAGGAGCGTCCTGTAGACAAAAGCGAGATCAGGCAAATTCATGAGAGTGAAAGGCGAATGTCCGCGAGCATGCTTCAGTAATTTAAGTGATTACTTGTTGAGGAAGGAATTGGATTATGGGATGGAATTGAGAACACGTGGTTTCGTCGTCCATCTTAAATGTCCAATTAGATAGAGTATATATATTCACGTGCAGGTTAGTAAAACATGTTCTTGAAACTTATGTACGAGAAAGTCAAAGCTGCGATTAATTCTCAAAATACCCGGATGGTCTTAAACTCGTTATTATTTCTGACAACTACGTACAATGTACGCTCTAATTCGGACGCATTTCAAATGCCTATGATGCCAGCCAATATACTGTAATTTGCGACGTAGCTACGTTGTTAGTGAACCGCAAACAAAAGATTTTGAGTCTTTAAGCTACTGTAGTTAAAGCTTTGTACTATTGAAATTGCAAATTATTTCCATCACCGGTCATCTGATGACGAACGAAGTCGAGGATGGATAAAACCTTATTTCACAAGTAATCTGAAAGTTTTTATGTGCAAAAAACCCACAATACTCACAAAGTGATGACAAGAAAGCACTGCCTTCTCCGTTGGCTCACTATTTCAAGAGAAATCTGCATTTCATTTTCGGTTCCCCCGTACAGCGTCCTGACCAAATCACTTTACCTAGTTCTCTACTACGCTAGTGCGCATGGGCTATGCATGCCTAACTCGCAACCATAAAATCGTTTCTTATGGAATACAGTTACCCGTTTCCGTACCACGAAGGAAGATTTTTTCTCTGCAAGGTCGACGGAACTCGGTCCTAGCCACCCTTGCAATATTAGTCTAGTATTAACCTTTCACTGCCGGCCCTGAGCAGGTGAATCAAAATAGGGTTGCAACGAAACTAAGCTGTCTTATTATCAAATAATCCTACGACATGCTATTGAGTTATTATCAAGCTAATTTTCTTATCCGAAAGCCAATTCTTTCCTGAACCAAGTGAACCATCATTTTGATACCGATTTTCAAAAAAAATATTGCTTGTGTGAATAATCACGTCAAAGTACGGCAAATTTAACAAGACCACAAGATTTTGTGAAATGACGTCAGAAATTTAACAACTAAAATGTTATATTTTCAAACGAATTTTCTTTTCTTGAAAATGAGTTATGCAGTACTTTGAATAAAGTTTCATATAATTTAGTTTGGGTGGATTTCGTGTTTTGAGATTAACACGAAACTGGTACTGTTATTTCCATATCACTAAAAAGGCCAAAGATGGTCTTTTGCGTCTGATTTGTACCTGTCAGTTTCATAATCTAAGCCCAAACAATAAACCTAACAGCGACAGATGTTTGTGATATTGGAAATCTAGACTAGAGAGACGCCTGTGACGTCATGATATGGGCAATATAATGATGATAGGGACAGCTGCCTCGATAAAGTCAGTTCTATGTAAACGTTTAAAGCTGCAACTCGTCCCGTTTACCTGGCTAAAATACGAAAATCGAATGAACTCTTTTACTTTCATAAAATTGATCTCCTAATATTGCTTAACGTGAAAGGATTCCGTCTCCGTCACCAAATAACGTCACAGTCAACGCACCACTTTGAATTCGCCATTTCGCGGTTGGCCAACCTCAATAAACTCTGAAGCAAGTTTTTGAGTCGCTGACGATTTCGGTGTTCCTTTTGGTAACGGAAATGGAATCCATTTTGGAATATTACGAAAGCAAAACGCGTAATTCTGTTTAAGATTTTTAGCCAGCTAAAGAAGCCGAAATGAGGCTTCAATAAAAATTGTAGAAATTAGTGTCTATTTCCTTTACGGGTAGAAGTTCGCACTATAATCTCGGTCCACAAAATGATTAAGCCCCTCGTTGCTTAAGATCATTCTAGTCGAGACAAATAATGCCCATTCAACACAACTAGAAATGCTCTAAAACCAACTAAATTTATTACGTTTTTTTTCGTTCAAAATTATTTTTGGCTGTGCACCACCATCACAACCACCAAAATGGCTGCCGTAATGAGTCACAGCTGACTCACGCATTGTTGGTACTCATTTAACCCCGCCCACTTTAATAAAAATCAAAATGAATAGAAACAGTGCTGAAAGATACGAAATTCATGTATTTTAGTGATCGTCTGACGAAATTCACCATGTGTTCTGAATCTGTGAATGTAAAGGAAGGATGTGTATACATGTACATTTAATGTGAGATAAACTGTTAAAATGCATACTTAGTGTCAAAACTATGGTCAATATTTAACCAAGGCGAAGTACAGCGTACAGAAACTGACCGAATGCAGCCCCCCTAGCGGACAAGACCAAAATATTTTACAGACACATTCTGTTCAAGTCACAATAATTAAAAAGCAAAACTTGCCGTTGAAATTACAAGTGATATTCTGTTGCACACGTACATACATCTGTACAACCTGACAAATGCATTTTCTGGAGAGGATCATTGAATTTTGAGTGATTTCATCGTTTTTCGAATGCATCGAGGGGCGGTTGTTGCCTTGCAAACATCCGGTGACATCGCAAAAAAATTGAGGACGTGTAACCTGAACCATACTTTGCGTTTTAGGAGGTGAGATTTGATTTCATTGTCACTAGATAGCGCTTGCCTAGAGCGTCTTTCGCGCAGAAGACTGTAACATTGTTTGATGCATTTTGAGACTAGTATTTACTTCTGTAGTTTTCTATTATAGTTACTTAAACGTCAACACTCGATGCTTAGCCATACTTCAAGTCGCATTTGGCGACCTGGTCAAAACCCCAGTTCTCGGTTTCATGAAACAGTCCAGAAATCGGGATTCAACAAAGTTCCTGATATCATTTGCGTATTTGCGTAATACTTTGAACAATAAAATTTCCAAATAACATAACTAAAACAGAGCCCTTAATTCAATCAATTAGGGACTTAGTTCTTAAATTAGGGGCGTTACATGAATATATCCCTACTTATTTTTCAATAACAATAAGAATTCAACGTACAATTAACCCTAGATTTGCCTTAGTAAAGAGACGTACAGTTAACGCTAGATTTGCCTCCGTAGAGAAAAGTACAGTTAACGCTAGATTTGCCTCAGTAAAGAAAAGTACAGTTAACGATAGATTTGTCTCAGTAAAGAAAAGTACAATTAACGCTAGATTTGCCTTAGTAAAGAGACGCACAGTTAACGATAGATTTGCCTCATTAAAGAGACGTACAGTTAACACTAGATTTGCCTCAGTAAAGTGACGTACAGTTAACGCTAGGTTTGCCTCAGTAAAAAGACTCAAACAGTGTAAGAAAGGACAACGAATGTTGTGAAAATCTCAAGAATGCGCAGGCAATTTACGGAACTTATACCTGAGTCCTTATTTGAACTGTTTCATTCAACCGGACACTGATCCCCAAACGAAATATTTAGTCGTAAAACAAAGAAGTCAACACTCGAAGCTTGAATGAACGCCCAGTCGCATTTGGCGACATGGGGCTCGTTCCAACGAAATTGACTTAGCTAAGACAAATCTTAAATTTTATTTAATTTTAAAATACAAGTTAAATTTGTCTCAAAACCAATTCAAAAAACAGATCTTAAGTTCGACTTAAGTGTGTGACATAATTTTTGTCTTAATTTTGACTAACTTACCGAATGTGGAAGTTTCAAAGTTTGGAATTTAAGACAAATATTAAACTTAAGTCAAAAATGAACTTAAGTAAGTTTCTTGGAACAGGCCCCTGGCCAATATCCTAGGTTTTCAAGCGAAATCTGAGGTCGCCAAACCAACTGAAAAATCTCTAGCGTCAAAATGAATTCAGAGCGTTTCCATCCGGTGTCAGAGTTCGTCGGTCGACAAAAGAGGTCGAACGCCAAGCAAAGTTTTGCACTCCTTCGATTCCTCCCGTAATGCCTAGTTGTACGGGTTCGTTATCTACCTCAAATCCTCCCGCCGGCGTATGAAGATAAAAGGAAAACGGCCGCACTGGCTGGTTCCCCATGTGCCTAGCCAGCGCGCAGGTTTCACGCGCTTTTGCATTGGTTGATGTAACCTCAGCAGTTATTGGTTAGCTTTACAACACCGTAAAAATGGCGGACTGTGAACGATTTTTAGCCTTGTCATGCAAGTGGCGTCGCAGCAACTATTTCGTTTCTGCTGTGATGTTTAATAGTCGCGTGCTTGAAGCAAATACAGATATCTGGCCGATTTATATGACCGGTGTGTTATTCATACTATATGAACACAGGACTGTATCGTAAACAAAAGTCATCGACAGTAGAAAGATGCACTCCGAAGTGGCGCAACCACAATTTCTAGGATTCACATTTCCTGAACATAAATTTTAATCACCTATTTGTCTGTACAACAGACCACATTTACACTTCTGTCCATCAGTCATGCCAGTTTGTTTGCGTAAAGCGCTGCCTGTTGAGAATTCGAGTAGCCAATCAGAAACGCCGGTGTAAAAAATTCTCGAGGAAAATTAAGTGATACCTGAGTGCTGGCTACCGACCACCTAGGGGCACGCAAGGAACCAGCGAGACGGCTGCATCGACTGATGGCCCGAATTTCGCCGACGTTACCCGATTTTTGACGAACAATTCCGACTTGTTTGTGTTTACTAACTTGTTGCAATCCAAACGTGGTGGCAATTGCTCTGATTTCACGAAATGAACGGAGCAATTGTGAATAAAAGGTAATAAATTGAGGAAAAGTGTAATCAATTTAAAGTTTGGAAGTTAGCACGAACTTTGAAACGAAGGGAATTAGTGTCTGACTTAGATACTCGAAATTACGACATCGTGGCGACTTGTATTTTTCCCATGACGGCAAACACAATCTGAGGTTCCAGTGGCGACCTGCACTCAAAAAGCAATAGTCCTGTGCTTTCAATTCTGGTGCACGTCATTGACAAGTGCTGTTTTCCGTCATATTTATTACACGCCATCAAGTTATCTGTCGTTCCGCTCAATGTTTTTTGGGGGGTCACGGTTGAATTGACTTCCCGTAATTTCACTGAAGTATAGTGCATACTGGATTGAGCCTTTTAATTTTGTGCTGCATTTGAAGGCAACTACATTTTCTTGATTTTTGAGTCTGTTCTGACTCCTTGACCCACTTTTTGCTCATCCCTGTTTCTTAAATCTTTACTGTTTGGAAGGGAATAGTTGAAAGTTAGCAGGACATCTGGTTACCTTGAGATACTTCGGATTTGTAAAATCATGGGTTAGTCGACGCCCGATTTTCCCCTGATTTATTAAATCTGGAAAGTTTTGGCAATCTGGAGACACTGCCTCTCAATTCGTAGTGGTGAATGGTAGCGTTGAGATGAAACTACAGGTTTGGTGTATTTCTATTCGTTTTCTAAACTGATTTTGGATTCAGATTCAACGGATTTTCGAAATATTTGGCCCACTATACTCTTCAGATTTTCATGTTTTGCGCACCCGATGGAACAAGCGTCGGAGCTGCCAAGATTTGGTTTTTCAAGCCCAAACTCAGCCCGCAACAACCGTCAACACGATGTACATGTATTTGAAAAACGGCAGAATTGCCCTAGACGGAAGTTTAAAATTGATTTTTAAATAAACTTAAATGTGTCTTGAACTGAGGTGCTACTTGTATCTTGAGTAGGATCCAACTAACCTCCGTCCTATGACGTCATCTCAGATTATTGTCTTTGATAGTAAAAACTAATCTATTTAATAACGTGATCTTGACAAATATTTTAGAACACAGGTGGAATAGATCATTACTTATACAATTTGGCGGTCTGTGATATTGAGTCTGCGGTTGAATTAAAAAAAAAAAGTTTTTTCCTTTGATTCCTTCATTGTCCTGTGTTAGAGTATGTGTATTTGCATAAACCATAACCGCCAATATATACCATCA
The DNA here is from genome assembly GCA_002633005.1 of Phoronis australis. Classification (NCBI taxonomy): domain Eukaryota; kingdom Metazoa; phylum Phoronida; family Phoronidae; genus Phoronis; species Phoronis australis. Next base: position 56,157 of record NMRA01000773.1, read on the forward strand.
AATGATGGCAATGGTTACGGATATTAATTGCCTTGACATGTTTTGAGTGTCTTCAAAGGATTTTCCACTCACCTATGAATCATCATGATGGAGATTGGAAAAAACTGATATCATTCTGAGAAACAGCAAAATGCGCCGACGTTCACGGCATACATTGCTGCCTTCGGCACATATTGCCACCTGTGTAGAGTGCGACAATATACACTGTATGCTGTCACATTGTGATGGCGCATATTGTAGCTCCCTAAAAGCATCTACCCTTAGCGAAATTGCGTAGCTGTGTACATATCGTCCTACGCAAAACTCTGTGAAGGCATGGGTGAATCTAAACTTTGGCAACCCGCAAGGCGGGGGAGACTCTAGATATTTTACCTGCAATATGTAATTTGCCCATCGACAATTGTCTATAATCGAAAACCCTTTGAAAACCAACACCAGGGAATGAAGACAAATCGACTCCCGTATGTGCGTATTTACGCCCATGCGCCTATGAGCATCCGAAACTATGCGTTTTTTCGAAACTTTACTCAGGTGCTTGGCATATAACAGTATGTGCCTGGTCGCTTTAAGACGCATCTGTGAATTCCTTGTACAGGCGTTTGCCTAACCCGTTGGTTTTTGGGAAGGAAAGCAAGTTATAAACTTTTAAGGTCAAATAAGTGATTACATCAAAAGCATTCCGAGCACAAAAGCACGTACATGCATTACAATTTCACAAATACTCAAGTCAAGTTCAAAATAGCATCAGAATACCAACTACAAATTGATAACTAACTCTAGACGTTTATAACGTTTATAAATATGTAAATCTTGAATAGACGTTGAAAAATCTCAAAATTTAAAAATGTGGTCCGCGCACCACCAGCTGGCCGTATCGTTAGGTTATGTGATGTAGCCAACAAATGGCGTCCAAAAGAGACAAATATGTTGTATTTTACTTTAAAAACATATAGACTGCAGCGTCCCTTTCATGATTCTCTCTGTATTAATTTAGATAAAATTTAAGGACAAAATGCCGTAGTCCTGTTTGATGAAATTCCCAAGACTAAAACTAAAACTAAGGCCGAAATGGGTATAAACTAAGCCCGGACCAAAATTTTAAGACTACTATCACTGTGAACTATTGAGGAATAAATTTAGTTGATATTTTCTCAATCTAATGTCGCTAAACATGCCCAAGTAGACGGTCATACGACGACGCCTTTTCTGGGAACACCGATAACACAGAAACAATGTAACGTAGACCCGCATGGGTGGGTTTCTCTGTATCCAGATCAAAGATTAGGATGCATTTCGGTGAATCACATAAAAGCAATTCGACCTGATTTGAATTTAAACTTTCTTGTTTATCAAACTCAGGTCCAGCATCTTTAAACTAGCGTCAACATGGTCACTTTGGGCCGCTCTTATAAAACTGTTTTCTGTTGCTTCGTGGTAAAAAGTTTCATTGGTTCATGACCACGCGCAATCAAATTACAGCGAAAACACAATCGAAATCAACGCCTTTTTCATCAATAAAGCTGTTCCCACCTTCGATGTGCAATGCATGTATGTTAGTACCTGGGACTTATTCAAATCATCATTGACAAAATCAATTGAACTCTCGCAAAATAAGTTATATACTTCTAATCCTGATATCTAAAGCATTATTTGGATTTGGAATTACGTTAACTACATAAAACACCACAAAAATCCTGCTCCGTGAACATCAAGTACCTACAAACAATGTGCTTTCTAATATCAATGCACCTAACGTATATACACGAATTTAGACCCAAGTGTCTGACTGTGAAGCCGTGACTATATCCATGTACCTACTGTACATGTAGGCGCGAAGTACCTTAATAAACATGATTTTTTACATTGAATCTTATGAAGCTTGATTGATTTGTTTATTTGGTACATTTTATCGTGTTTTCAATTAAACAGTAGTCACTTACTGTAATTATAAGCTCCCGTGTACCAGCTGCGTTCTACGCCGTTAGACCGCAAAAGGTAGGCAATCGAAACGGGCCTTAATGACAACAGGTGTCAGTGAACAATTCTCACTGGGTCTTGCTGGGCACTGTGCACATCGTTGGACTTGCCGCCTTTCTTCGACTCAGTTGCAACTCTATAATAAAACGAAAAATTATGAGTCATTTCACTTCAAAACGCTACACATGACCATGCGTTAGGTATTTTAGGTATTCCCGTTAGGGGACAGTTTTGAGTTTTATGGGGGTTCTAGTTGGTCGCCGATGGTGAGCAGATGTGTGTCATGATTTATCTGAACACTGAGGCTGGACTTCATGTTTTCTTCATACTTTCTAAATAATGAACGTTATTTGTTTATGTGGTGAGCCTTTGCTACGGTGCGAACAGCAGCGTCAGTGTATGGAACTTGACTGCATTATTTTGGTGAACTTATGGAGTCAATGGAACACGTGACGACGCCTTGGTGATGAAGACTGAAGATGCCGCAAGTTTCAAGTTTTGGACTGTTGGTGCTGACGTTCGACCATGTCTTCGTCCCAAGTTTCGCGTAACTCGTGCATTATGAAATCGCATAAAAAACACGGATGACCCCACCACCACTTGCCAGGCAAACACCCCTGGAGAAACAGTTTTCCATTCTCTGAAATTTTTCTTCATGACTTTAAAAAACCTGGACAAGCCTTCGCTGAACTGTACTGTAAATCCGTGTAATAGAAGTTATCTTGCACTTGTTCAAACTACATGTATGTATGGATAACAGCACATTTTCAAGTGCTGAACGAAGACGACCCATTAAGAGCTGAAGACCCATATACGACAGCGTGCTGACCTGATCCTCCAGCACTGGTAATTTACAAAACAATGTTCGCCAAATTTCTCTCTTTTCTAGATGTTTTGCCCCTGCCCCCCGTCCTTCGCATGTGCAGGCCGCCACTAAGGTTTCATCCTAACGCCTGCCAGTTATTGGGATGAGGCACCTACCCTCCCCGTTCCGCAGCTTCATACGTACATGCACCTGTTTAGTATGGTGCACCGACTCCACCCCATCGCTTGTAACACCTATGCGATTTTACTCAATCAAACTGAGTAGTACAGTATGGTTTTCCTAATATTTTCCACTAATTTTTGTGTGTCTAGAAGACTTAAGCGCACATTCAAAGCAATGCTTTTAATTTTCATAAGTTGTTTGGTCTGGAATCAATTGCTTCACCACAGTGCTGAATTTGGGATTGTACTAATAGCTTCTGTCGACAAGGTTTGCCCCCGTTTCGACATGAATTTGGAAAAAACCGTCTTTATAACTGTCATTTCCCCTCGGGTCGTCACACCGTGAGAATCCCAAAGGGTGGCTTTACTTCTAAAAGAATCGGGATTTAAATGTACTCAAATAAGTACAACAAGCGACGTCACTAATATGAATCCGCGGGGGTTTGAACAAATAGTTGAATTCAAAACTATTGCTAAACAATGGACAGAAGACGGATTTGTAACTCCAATCTTAAAAACTGTGACCTCCGTCAGAAGCTTAACCGTAACCCAACGCCATCTAAATATCAGGCCACGTGTGGACACATTGGCACGCTCATGTATCTAACAGTCGAAGCCCAAGGTTTGCATCTGCACTTGTATGTGGGCAGTGAATGTGAACTGTCCCTGTAACCCTCGGAGTGAGTGAACTCTACGCAACTGCCTGTCAAAAGCGAGCCCATTTGGATTAAACTTCAGGTGTATGTAGGACCTTATCGACAAGTCTGTGCACTCGGCCAGGTATCTACAACACTAGAGTATAACTTAAGACAATTACAGACATTTTATGAAAACATAAATCCTGTAGAATTTAAATTTGACTGCATACTGATCTGCCGTTGATTGGGTCACTGCATTTGACATGTTGCTTGAAAGTTACAAATGTAGCAAAACAGCGCTAAATGACAAACATTCGTTTGTTACAAATATTCAAGATGGAATCTGAAGACGTTGTTCTAAAATCGACGCACAGTATACATGTACTAGTCTAGACGCATTTCTTGGAAAGAGCCCTGTATAAGGTTCTAGAAGCATTTTTTAGTAAAAGTTGGGAACAAGACTTTTTCACACAATCAGGGTATGGCGAATTCAACTAACCCTGTTCCCAAGCCGAATTTTGCATTTTTGACCATCTAATTTGCATAAACAAAATGGCGGCCAAATTGTCAACTTCAGATGTATTTTTGTAATAGAAATCACCATATACCATTTAAAATGGTGAAATGTCTCACCTGT
>NMRA01000773.1:61011-90508 GCA_002633005.1 Phoronis australis
CGGGCGTGCCATGAAGTTGAATTGTTTTAGGACAGTCGATGTGTTAACTACTAATACTTCGGCAAGTGAAGATTTATCTCCAGTGCGCAATGTGCCACTCGTTTCTGTAAGAAAACATGGACTGGAAGAAGCTCGCGTTTGAGCACAGACGGCAAATCAACTGGCCGACCCGCCATATAAGCCGTAGCTAGGCAGCGAAGTATATCTCTCTCTGCCTTAAGAACTATTTTCTTGTCTTTGTCTTTGTCTTTGGTTTGTTTCACCACATCATATAAGTTGGCAAGTGTTGGGGCATTATTTTTGTGCATAGGCGCGTGAATTGACATGTCTGAATTATCGCATTGCTCAGTGATAATCGGTCTCGAACAAATTTCTTAATTTGTTCGTGTCCAAGTTCCTTGGCATGTAAAAGTGACTCTTGGATTAGTGCTGTTACTAGGTCTTTTGGTGCAAGGTTTTGTGGCAGCTAAGGCCTTGCGGACGAGAAGACCTTCAATGCATATAGAATGCGTAAAGAAGGGAACTCTAGAAAGTTGCCTCGTGGCTTTGTTATGAAACTATGTATTCCCACAGCAGTAAGTTTGTTCAGCTATATGAGATTTCAGATTAAATGAGAGTGTCCACCTCTATAGAGCTGACGAGGTTTTGGTATTACCGATGATACCACCTCCTTTTTGCCTGCCCTATTTACCCACTGGTCAGAATCTACCTGACAGAGCATATGAGGAGATCACTTGAGTACAAAATTTCCTGTTTGAAACTCTGACCAAACAGACTGAGGAAGCAGATGCATCTCGGCTAAAAAGACCGCATCCCACTCAAGCATAATTCGGTGGGGCAGCACGAGAGTAAATGAATAGAGATGCAGTTCCAAAATACCATCCCGTTGAGAGCATGTACTTTTATGTTGGAACCATGTACATGTAACTCCACCAGAAGCTGAAATTCACATCATCAGAACTACTGTTGACAAAATGCCCAGGAGTTTCTTGAACTTATCATAATTGAGAAATGTTAAAACTCCGGAATTTTCTGTGGATCATCATCTGCAGACATACTGGTAATACAAGCATGACAGTCGCTTCGGCAATAAACGAGAGAACGCTTGGCACATGCAGGAGATGCCACTGAGCTTGCAAAGACAGTTTGTGTGCCCTCATACTGTAGCTTTGCTGTACGACTTTCCACTGAGGAGCAGTTCCATAGGTCTTGACCAAGTACTGCATTTTCTATACACACCTCAGCTTTTCCGGAATCAGTCATGTGATCTTCTATGGCCTTGATACAGTTCACTGATACGTGAAGAACCACTAAACGATGTACTGTATTAACATATTTTGGTATTCTGGGACCGACCACGTAAGCTCCACTACTCTGCAGCAGAGTGCTTGGTCGACTGTGAGGACGGCATGTTCCTGTCCAAAATGGGACGATATGGCCATGCATCTCTTTACAACAGTATTTAAAAGTCACGTTGTTATGTTTACAATACTTTCATGTCTTATCTAAAAAATTGAATGTTCGTAAAAGGCATTGAAAATTATGATTTCTAATTTAATTCTCAAACTTTATTAATGACAATTTGTAACTTAGTGAAGATGAAATAAAAAGTTTCACATGTGTCATAATGATTTTTCTAGACCTTCAAAACATACGTATAGACACCTTATTTGTCATGTTTGCCTGCAAATTGATAAAGTTACACCGAAATTTGAATTTTTTGGTAATGGCGGAAGCTAATTAGCATAATTGGGGAATTTAATGACGTTCATTAATATGCTCTTAAATTTAAGTGATCTAAACAAACTTATAGCAAAAATTTCCTAATTATTCGTCACATATCTTACTCCTGGTCTTACGAATGTTTCTTATCTTGTTGGTTTGGCGGCCATTTTGTTTATGCAAATTAGATGGTCAAAAACTCAAAATCCAGCTTGGGAACAGGCATAATCGAAATCAGCACACCATAATTATGCTAAAAAGATAGGTTCTCCACTTTTACTAAAAAATGCCTCTAACATGCACATTTTCCAGAAATGCGTCTAGACTATACATGTTTGGGGCACTTCGCGCCGCGGATAAGATTCAATGAAAAATGTTTGAATTCAGCGCGTTAAGGTTTAAAAGCCTATCACTCTCATTTGATCCTGAATTGAAGTTGAATCAGCTGGTAATATAAGTTACAGGCAGCTCGTACAGGCGCCATTTTTTAATGTTAGGGATGGCCAACCCCACTAGCTCGGAAATATTTTTCTAGCCGATGATTGTTTCGATGTTCTTGTTGGTAACCGGAACCAAGTAATATCACGGTAAGGAAAATGAACTGACGTGACTTGGAGTTCATTTTTCGTTTTTTGGCACCTAAAAAACAGGGGAATGCAATTTTGTTTAAAGGTCTAAAACTCGATTATTTTTCACAAATTCAACATTTTTGAGTTTTTGGCATTGCATTAGGTTTCATCCTTGACTAAAATGGTGATTGAGATCTGTATCCCTTGTGATACCGTTTCCATAGTTACGGGTCTTTGAGTGCAGGTCAACAATGCACGTGACGCAAACGGGGAGTCGGCACAATTAAGCATAACAATTGGTGCAGGAGGAAATGTTAATTAACTAACCGAGTCACTCAATTTTCACTTGTCAAGTATGAAGCAAGTTGGACGTCCTCTCGAACACTCGTTTGTGCAAAGAAATGTAATATAAACATGTTCAAATGCCTTTAACAAAATGAAATTAACGGAGCTGAGCTATGAGGCACAATAATATAAGGTTTAACCTAACTACATTATCGTCGGCCGACGCCACTTTCAATTAGTTTGATATTTTACACAAGAGATCCTGTACTTATGAGAACATTGACGTCGGTAAAGTGGCTAATTTGAGACACGGTTACAGTACGTGCACGTCAAAGTTGTTTGCTAATTGGTGTTGAGCTATTGTTTGAGCACATGCACATCATGGAAGGTATCGACGCGCTCGTGCTTCAACGAACATTGCATTGAAATGACGAGTTCAACAGATTACCAGAACGAGACGATTGACGCACTCATTAATATAGCCAAGCACCCAATAAGGGTACGTAGGAGCTTATTGACATGTCTGTGCATTTAGCAATGTATCCTGAAAGCTACAATTTTTAACTCAGTGAAAGTATATATTTTACTAAATAACTAAGCCGGCAAAGCTTAATATTTGAATTTTTACCAATCTGTTATCAACTGCGTCGCGTGACCACGCCTTTTACGTAAATTTATCAAAAACACATGGGAAGCAAAACAAGGGAATCACTGGCGTGATCAAAGTTTATTTGATATAAATATTCAAGGTAAGATGTCACAAACGCCGATTCCCACTAGAATGTGTTTGAATTGGTGAAAAGTTTCAGAACATTACATGAGTCTATCAATATCCAAGCACGGGCTTGTGACAAATAGTTGAAAGTCCGTTAAAGTTAGTTACAGGTGACTTACACTTGAGTTGCACTGAAGAAAGTCGGCAGTTAAGCGACAGTCAATGGAGACCAAGCTATAGAGACAGCAAGTTATTGAATCACCGAGTGTAGCAGTCGCCGAATGTTCATCACAAGTGAAGGATTCGCAGCACTAGCTGGAACATAAAACAGACATTACGTCTGACGTTTTGTTCGAGTAGGCTTATGCACGTACGGCCGAGATTAATTAAATTATTAACTCGAACCAGTCTTTAGTCTCTCGTCGCACCGAAAGCTTTTAGCACCAGTCTGTAACAACCTGTGCCCACTCATACACGGGGAAAATGTGACAGATTGGTTGCGACCGCGAAACTCCAGATTTGAAAGTGTACTTAGTCTGTTCTCAGAAAATCACGAGTCGCTGGTAATGCCATAAGGTGCTATAGTTCTATGACCGAGAAGGTTATGGTTTGCGTTCATGATTGTCTAAACCTAATTTCCACTTGATGACCGCAGCGAGCAATCTATAATGTCGAGGCTGAACTGAAATTTCGAATTTTTACTCGAAATCTCGAGGTTTTACTCGAGTTTGTAGCTCAAATCTAGGGATCATTAAGTGCGCACTAAGACAAGAACTTTATTTGCGTAAATCATATAATGTACTGGCGTACAGGAAGATAGCAGACTCGCTCCCAGGATCAACATGGCGCTGATTGGTTTTTGCCAAACCGATCAGCGCTATCTTGAGGCTTGGGAACGACCCTGAGACCGAAAGATAGCCACAGGCATATAACGCAGAACGAAAAATGCCCAACTTAATCTTGACATCGATTTCCGATGCACCGATTTGACCCCAGGCCTTGGTCAGAGTTAACGGAGCACGCCACTCAAAAAACAACCTAATTTGTATCAACTTAGATCGAGTAGTTCTACTCCATAACGGCACGTTCGGTTGCGTTACCTGACACCTGACGGCAGACGGAGGTGTTGAAATTATCAATGACGAAATTTGTTTCACCCGCAGTCTGTTCAGCAGATCATAACACGGGCTACTGTTGTCAGCTTATCGCTTGAATTCATCGTTTAACAACAATCAATCATCAAACTTCGATGTAAAACTCTTAAAAATACACCCAGTTCTTATAAAAATGTGGTGTTTTATTTCGCTGTAACGGATTTATTGGTATTTGGACACACCCGTAGCCTCCAAAATTCGGCAGGCCAATAAGGTCGTAGCAGGAGTTTGGGGTCTGTTCGGAGACAAATTCGAAGTATTTTCCGTGAGATACAGACAGGAGAACCCAGACCTGTGTTATTTAGACTTGTGATTTTTTTAGTTCTACACACACAAAACGCTTGTTATCCTGGCCAGTGGCTCGGAGCCCCATCAGGCCCGTCGCGGCCGGCCGGATTGACTCTTTATCCCGGCCAGTGGCTCGGAAAATGATCAGACATCATGAATATGAACCAGCCAAAGTTGGAAACTAAAATTCAATTCAAGAAAATACTATACTAGTGAGCCAAAGTAATGCGCACGTGATTATTTTGGTGAATTACCCACGAAACTACGGCAAATCTACTCGTCGGGAGCCGCGAAGTTGTACATTGACAATCATTATTTTAATAATGTAAATGCAAATAAAGTCTCCCCTAACACCAGGCCGGGGGTTGGAAATCAACTGAGTTGTTTCACAACAGTTTCTGCCAGCAAACAATAAATTAGCATGAGCTCACACGGCCTCGGTGTCCCGTCAACTAGTTTTATTGCACCTAAAGCCGGTAACGCAGTGATTTATTCATTGCTGGGTTCTCAAATCATTTGCACTCACGAACACTCTAAAGGCATTACAAATTGCATCTAATGAGGCAGACTTTGTTTCAGATTTATATAAGTATTGGTTAGGGTGAGAATAATTCCTTTTGAAACAGAAAGCTCAGTAATAAACATCAACATGGCAACTCGCAATCCCGACTTAGACGAGAGCTCATCAGTCGACCCCTACGAAGACTTCGCAGGTGGATCGTTAAAGGCGAAGGCAACCTTTTTTCATGTCACTTTTAGCAAAAATAAGGATTTTCGTAATTTGATTAATTTCTCGTCCTCTACTCCGGAAGTGACGTTTTGGGAGGCAAGAGTTTCGCGCCAATTTCTTTTCATTGTAGTCTGACTGAGAGCTGTAGAGTTAGTCATTGTTCTGCCTCGGTTGTGATAAGTTCGTTCGTCATTTGCTTTTGTTTACAAGTCAGTCAACATGCCACGCTGTTGCTGCGTGCCGGGATGTACTCATTATCGTCTCACACGCGCTTTGGGTACCTTGCGTCGCTTTCCGAAGGATGACACACTTCGCCGTACTTGGCTAGCTCGTTCATGTGAAGAACGCAGTGCTACCCGTCCACGCAACGTACGAAGCAGTGGAGGGTTACCGAGTGTGTGGCAAGCATTTTCTGCCGTCAGATTACGACAGAGATATGTACGCTGAATTGATGAAGGTCCCAGCGAAACAACGCCTGAAGAAGGGTACCATACCGTCGCTGTTGATTCCCGGCAGTGCCCCGTCGCCAACCCCGAGAAGTGCGTTTTTGAAGCGAGAAGCCTCGCGAGCTGTGGCCACTATATACAGTGATTGGAGGCACTTCATCTACTGTCACCCGTGCCTTCGAACGTACCCCATTGCGTGCAATTCCGGGAACTAGCAGTGATTCGCCCTGTGCTGTTGTCTCTAGCCCAGAGCCTGTAAGCAACCCTGCACCGATGTTGAGTAGTGGGAGTGAATACAGGCCCAGTTCGACACCTAGTGAAGAGGACAGTTCGTCATCCCATGAACAGATCGGTGAGCCTAAGTTTGACAAGTTTATTGTGGACTTGTATTTGAGCTAGAAGGTGCCAGGTGTGTGGCGAGGGAGTCACACGGCGGGATGTAAGCAGTTTGGGTGCTCAGATCACCCTCCAGTGGGAGTGTGTCGCGGGAAACTCGGGCAAGTGGGACAGTTCTTCCTCTGTACGTGAGACGATAATGAGTACACCCAGTACGCAGCAACAGCGTGGCATGTTGACTAAATCGTAAACAAAAGCAAACGACGACCGAATTGATCACAACCGAGGTAGAACAATGACTGACTCGACTGCTCTCACAGTCAGACTATATGAAAAGAAATTGGCGCGAAAATCTTGCCTCCCAAAACGTCACTTCCGGAGTAGACGACGAGTAATTAATTAATTAAATTACGAAAAGCAGTAAATAAGTGAAAAATATGTCTGGGATAATCAACGAACCTTATTTTTGCTAAAAATGACATGAAAAAAGGTTGCCTTCGCCTTTAAGTTTCACAGGCTATCAATTCGAACAGGAATACAGTGATGAAGAAATACTAGAGAGGCGCCGTGAACAAGCTCAGACGTAAGCCGGGATTCGTCACTGTCGACGACTGCAAGCCACAGACACGGAGATGTTTCACGGCCTCATACTTGCTATTTCATAGGCTGATTTAGGGGAGTACCCCAAGAGGCCCGCCCCCATTTGGCAGGTGCAAGGAAAATTAAACAGCGGCAGCGTGAAGAAATATCGAGTGCACCAATTTGGAATGGCAGCGGGGGGCCCCAGAGCGCGGCAGAACCGTCTTCCGTTTTTTGTTTTTTAGACCTCCGATAGAATTTGGGTGCACCAGAGTCCACATCGTCAGCCCCCTCAAATTTTCGGGCCGCCTGCGCATACAATCGCGCTTTGCCCAATTCTCCGAGACATCATCTTGGGCGACCCCTTATCATGGTATCCTAGATCCGCCACTGTATTTACAGCGTGCTTTTCATTCTTCACTACCACAAGCCAGTTCTTAAGCATTTCGGTATCTCGAGGAAGTCGAAAAAAAACAACATACCCGCTTTCCTCGCAGCTGCATAGTTCGGACAAGCGGAAACGATGCACCCCAACATAGCGCCATTCACTCTGCAGATGAACCACTAACGTCGCCAGCGTCATTTTTCACCTTTTTCACAGGCTAACGCGACACCTCTTGGCAAGGTAAGGTCGACCGTGTGCGGGGCGATGTGGATATAGACCGATTACCACATACCGATATTTTCTGACGAAAGAGCATGGTATTGTTTTGCAATATCTGAGCCAGGATTTCCAAGGTAAGCGCTGCATTGACTCGTCACCCGTCTAAGCAACGAGGGCAGGGGACCACGAAAATATTATACCCAGTCACTCAAATTACTAGAGGGTTAAAATACTCAAAAACTAAGTAATTTCTCATGTTTTGGAGACTTCTTCAACCAAAACATAGTATTCAAAATCTTAAGGAATTGCCCTTTTTTAAATTGTACTTAGAAAAGCGTGACCCCCATGCCAATAACACACGAGTCCACGGTGGCGAACTGGGTACGCGTAACTCAGGCACAGTAGCATAGTGGGGAACTAGGTTTAGTCTGGTCTTCAGCGCACAGTCGGCTTTGTGTGAGCGGAAAAAACAGCCATGTTCCTGACTGCACTGACTTCCTGATTTAGAAAAGACCCTTGGGTTTAGTAGCTTGATAGATGGCGCTACTTTCAAAATGCACCATTGTTCGTTATTTTGCTGCTATTCTATACCGTACGTAATGTCCAAAGTGAATTATTCTAAGTATCCAATAAGGTGTGCAATACGAAGACAAGGGTGCAGCCTGTGGGACAACGATTGCATCAGTACTGTGTCTTTTCAACGAACTAACGATAGTAGTGTACCCGGAGAATGCAAAGGTGCTGCTGCTAACGGACAAAAACCAACGTGAAATTAAAAGTAATAGACAGTTGTTGTGATTAGATTAAGAAGTGCCTTTGATGAGAGCGCCAGCCTACGTCCCTAAGTTGGCCGATGTCATTGCTTGACCAATGACATGTGTTACGGGGAGATTTTATGTAGGATGAACATGTCATTTATTTATCATTAAAGCATGATACAAACACATTACAACTTGGGTTCGCTATGTACATTAGAATAATATTACATGAGAAGTATTAGTATTAATTTAGTATATAGTGGTTGTTGTGTAATTAATTAAAGGTATTAGTTGTTTACTGAAATTTATTGCCTCCTATGAGTGCTTAGGAAACGAATCAGCATATTTGTCTCTAACCATGTTTTTATGCTATGCTAGCAGAGTTATGTAACTTTAAATTCACCGGAATTGGTCAACTGCGGGGTTAGCCAGTTCTGACAACAACAATAGTCTTGTTATTATTCAGCAGAAATTACTTAAAGGTTTGTCTGTGCGTGACCATATTTGGCGAAAGCTTAGGTTCATAATTAAAATCTTATGATGTTGTTCCGGGAGTTGTTTTGGAACTATGAGTACATTTGGAGGAAGTTTATGGGTTTTACATGTATGTTTTGATCTAACTCACCCACCTTTATTCTGTTTGAGTAGAAGTATACCGTTAGCTTTTCAAGAAGGTATATTTCCAACGAGAGGCAACCAGATTGGTATATAGGTATTAGATATTTCTTGGAGATAGGCAACCAGCTTGCTAGAGAGATATCGCAGATATTCCTGAAGAGATGCTACTGGTTTGCTGAGAAATATCACAAGTTATAGAAATTCGATGGACTGAATTTCAATCCTATACATGTAGCAGAAATTCGATGGACTGAATTTCAAAGGGATACATCGTATCTAGAATTTGATGGACTGAATTCAATGTTAACATATATGTTGTTCGATGGACTGAACTTCATAGTTATTCCGAAGCATTTCATCAAGTGAAGACTGCTTGGAAGACTGGATCGAATGATCAAGAGAAGAGGAAACTCCTCATAACAAGTGTAACATTGGATCCAAGGCCGACGCCAGGAACGGGAAAACGTGATCACAGACTGATTAAATTAGCATTCTTCGTTAATCTTAATGATTATTCATTTAGGGAAATTCAAACATTTAGTCAATATACTCATTATTACATCCAAATCAAATTGTGTTGTTTCAACCGCCTACCTGCAAGATATTCACCACGTGACATCATGCCAGAATAGTTTGGAGCCGTCTAGTACAGTATCTGTCCGGAAAATGTTCTAGGTAGAGCAGTAGGCGTAGTAAACGTGTGGAATTTACGGCGTTACGCTCTAAGGGGTCAAACAATTTAACGTACATGTACATGTAGATATCTCTTCAAGTTGCGCGTACGCGTCGAACATATCGCTTGATCATCACTGTATGACGTGGGTACGTGAATATCGCCAGCTTTCTTGGGCACATGCCAAAAATTCCAAACTAATCTTAGTTCTTATCTCCGATATCTTCGCTGCCGGATCAACAGACGCCGGGGTGATCAGCGACCGTGTCGGAAGCTAACTTACGTTAATAACTCTAGTCTTCGGAAACTATCTATGAAACTAAGGGTAGCATATTGGCAAGAAATAAATATTTCAGTGAGTTTCTAATGCCGTAAAAACTGCAAGTTGCGATATTTTTAAGATGTTAAGAGGGGTTGCTTTATTAACCATTTTTAATTTATTCGTAATTGGTGTTTTTAAAGTAAAATACATGATAAAATGCCCCACTGATAGTGGACACCTCCGAACCAAAATCTCCTGGAAATTAACTCAGACTGTCACACATCCAGTCACCCGGCGATTCAATGACATTCGTACTTAGGTCCTACCGGAACAATTCTCGCACGTTTTAATAGTAGATGTGATCAGCAAGTGCTAAATAAAACGCGTTCCCGTAATACTGCTCGCTGCATTGCGTTTACTACTGTAAATGAACGCTGATGACACGCAAGCGCTCGCTCACCCACACGCGCAGACGATCTTCAAAACAAAAATCACGTGACTACGACATTTTGTTCGTCCAGAGATTTTTCTCACGTTGCTGTGTACGGTCTTGCGCAGATTTGAACCTGGGCAATTGCATAGCCCTGAATGCCGCAGGCATACATGTACAGGGGCGATAGCACACCCCCGCAAAAAGTTATGAATGTCAAAATATAGGAAATAAAATCAAATGGAACATGCATACATGCACATGGAGTTATAATTAACACATACCATATGTCTGGAGACGATTCGGTCAAGATAATGTGAACAAATCAGTGAAAATCTGTCGCGGTTTGCTCGAGTTTCTCTTACCGGGTGCCATTTTGAGGAAGTTACGTGAAATCACGCATGTTGGCGAATAAGAAGTCCAAGGTAAACAAATCTCACAAATTTTACCTGATACCTGCCTATGCTATTCTGCAAGTGTCACGCGCCATCGTCACGCGCTTCTCTCAGTCTCACGCTAGTCTTTGCCTAACTCACGTGACTCAGTTGAACTACTTTGTGGTTATCGCGCGCGTGGTGAAAAAGTTACCGGTGACCAAAAAAAGTGTAAGTTGGAATTCTTCGCCAAAGTCACCCTAATACTCGTAACTAAGTTTTATGGAAGATACGTGTAGAAGTAGAAAGAACCACCGAAGAAAGTAAGCGCTTTTTTAAGCGACAGTTTTAGTGTGAAATATATTTTGATGAGGTGAAAACTCCTAATCGGTGACCGAATTTGACCAACCGCCCGCTTAAAATACACGGGACGAAATTCGTACAGAAAGCGACGGGAAGTATTTTGTAGCCCCTAACCGGCCAACCGAGGCATGCGCGCACCCAAGGGGGAAGGGGGGAGGGGGGGAGGGGGTCTTCTTCATTTGGCGAAGTGGGCAAAAAGGTCCGCCTGCGAGAAACAAAGAGCCCGAGAAAATGAGATAAAAGTGTACTAAACAAGCACAAACGCGCAATTCACAGTGGTGCGCCGGCTATTTTGTTACCAAAAGATCCACAACGTTAGGAATTCGAGCTTCCCCATATTGAAGGCTGGGTGCGCGCATGCGAGAGGCTACATGTTGCCTAATTTGAACCTATCTTGTTCTTAATACCGATTCCACACGAACTTAAAATCAAAGCGACGCTATTTGGAAAACTTAAGTGAGGATTTCAGGTAATTTGTTGAGTCGAAACTATATTTTTATTCAAGCTGCCCTGTCAACGATCGCGAGGTAGCGGCGCATCAGCGAATTTTTGCCCTGAGATCTCAGCACAATTTCTGTAGAATGATCTGAATTTAACAACGAGTGCGCCACAGTTTTGTAGAGAGTCTGTCGTAGGCTACAGATACATGACAAAGCGTAAATTCGATGCCTCCTAGCCTCCGATTTCACCAGTTTCGGAGACCGGGTTTCAACCTCCTTGCGTTACTATAAGCGCCTCTTCCCCCGAAACGAATTTTACTAAGCACCCCGGGCGCCTTATTGCGGCGAATACAGTACTGATAACTGTCTGTTAGTAAAGTGAACTATGTTTACTGTTGGCAAAATCAAGCTTTGATTAGATGCTGAGGGCTGAAGTACCAAGCCAGTCAAGGTTTTAAACTTGACGCCCTTTCCCCAAACTCGACGCGGCAACATCCAAACTCTTTACTTCGTCGAGTCAAAACGGGTAATGGAGAACACTGGTTATTAGTACCGGTCATGGGCTGAAAGTTGTGCAAACGTGACTTGCCATGCAAACTACTGGATTGGTTGTAACATTATCGGCATATCTAAATGTGCTACAATCTAAATGTACATGTACGCCTTAGCTGTTCGAATGGAAAATAAGGTTGTAATAACCCTGGACATTTTGAGAATGACCTAATTGCAACCTTTTGACAATCTAATCGATATCCTAATCGTAAAAATACTGCATGGTTTTAACAGGACAAAACCGTGGGATCGTGTATTCCTTAATAAAATCTCTAGCACACTTTGGAAAACTACTCGAAACTTCCAACTGCATTGCCAAGCGTTCATTTGAAAGTTTACAGTTTGATAGCTATTATGCCATGTGTTTGGGTGAAGGAGATGTGTTTTGTGGAGCTAGAGAGCTACTTTACAGGCCCACGAGCTGTGCTCATGAGTCCATGAGCCGTATTCGCAGTGGTGTCAAGACAAGGAACGAGAGAGCACAGCCCGGTTGCCACTGTGAATCAAGGGCACATTAACATGAATTCGACAGTCTTTCGGAGAATAGAATCACTCTCCTCTATCACAAAATTTCTGCAACAGTTCGCTTAAGTCCTGGCAGTGGTGGGAATGGGGGAAGGGAGACAATTCGTTTAACTCTGGTCAGTGGTGGGGTGNTGGTGGGGATGGGGAGCGAGACAGATCGCTTTAATCTAGTCAGTGGTGGGGATGGAGGAGCGATTCAGGTAGCTTAACTCTGATCAGTGGTGGGGATGGGGGAGCGAGACAGGTCGCTTAACTCAGGCCAGTGATACATACAACGATCCTTGGAACGTTGGAGGATGGTGAACCATTTGGAGATTGCCGAGGCCAGGGTTACGATAACGACAGTAATACATAAAATCGCTCAAGCTGACATACTGAGCAGTCTTTTGTTCATTTTCTCGTTTTCTGATTGTCATAGTCTTAACTTGCGTGGAGTCCATGCCACTGGAAGTTGTCAACAGGCTATTAAATTTTGGAACTCTTAGGACGCTATACACTGTGCTCCCAGCGTTCCAGTCCACATTGTTTGGAAATTCTTAGACTCACGTTGGCAGTGCTGCCCACAGCATGCAGACAAACGTTGGTTAGACCATCTGCTGCACGTCTTTCTTCTGAAGCAAATATTGAGAGGCTCGTAAAGCTGAAGTTGTCCGCAGAAACTAAGTCAGACCTACATGGAAGCAAACGCCACGTTAACTGGTATGGTCATGGCCTCTTCATGGGTGGAAGTTCTCACAGTAAACGACACGAGGAACAAAGTGTTGCAAGCAAAACATACCACATTAGTTATGAAGTAGAAAACGTACATAGTCTCCTTCACGACAAAAAGGACTTGGAAGACAACTACAATGGAGTTGAGAGCAGACAATCTGAAATCATGTTCATTGCATGACGACAAAGAAAAGACGGCAACAGTTTTTGTCGAAGAGAGAAGGGAGGAGATGCCTGAAGAAAACGCAGAGGGAGGTCTTCTATTGTATTGCGGGGCTCGTTTTTAGCGAATTTAACCACACGATAGCAGTCAGCGATCCACTTAGAGAGAGGATGCTTGGTGTATTGTGGAGATATCGAACACCGGATTTGGAGCGTCTAAGAGAATACGCGCAATGGCTGTATTACAAGTACATGTACAGCGTTGGCGTATTTCACTCTAACACCTGAATTGAGACATGCTGCAAATAAGGGAGATGCCCCGGATGTATGCAATGCGACTTCAAACAGTTTTCCCAAACCTTGCTCTAAAGATTTTCCGATTTTCTGTTCCTTGCTTGTATCAGTCGCTCAAAGAGATGGCCCATTCAGCGTTAATGCAAGGATGGAGAATAATTAGCAAAATTCTTTTGATATTTGCGACAAAATCTCTACCTTGTTAACGTTTTCGACCTCCATGATGCGGCGGTAATTTCAAATTGTTTGTTTGAGTTTGAAACTAACTGCCGAACCATGCATTGAGGTCAATATGCTAACAAAGCGAGGATTTTGTGGTCCATGTCTAAAGAATTGTGCTCCTCATATGTATTCTGGACAGATGAATCTTTTTAGCACTCAAAGAATGGAAAATCTTCACTGGTCCATCAGGTACCAAAATCAACTATTTAGAAACTCTATCCATGAGAGTCGCTATTTCAAGGAAATTGGATTTTTCCACAATTAATTGCAGCTTCGAAAGCCCGTAAAGCACCACTTAATGATAAACATGACCATACAAAACATAAACAATGAATCGACTTTCTATGAAAATGAAGTCAGAATCGAAAAAAAATGTTATAGTTTTAGCTAATTATTTTTGTTTTTATTCTACAACTACAATAATTAAGTTTATTTGTCTCCACCTATCTAAAGTGGGGGATACATGTGTATGAATTTATTGTGGGGAAATGGGTCAGAGGGCCTGGTGTTGCCCCTGACCCGCTTCATCTCTCGACGCCATTTGTCGAAGAAAGCTAGTATGATCGCGTGGTCCGTTTTCATAAAACGCAAATTTGTTATGTATATGAAGAGACACACCACGACATACACATTTCACATCACAATTATAATCAGAGGGGTATTACCTCAGGCACGTCCACAATGTTGCCAAGTGAATGGGTTTTGAAACTTCATACCCAGTCAAAACTGACGAGAGACTAGTAAAATACAAACACAGGTAAGTGATTTGCGTAGTATTTGATACATACCAAACGCCAACAAGATAGAGTGAGTAAAACACGTTGATTTTTAGTAGGGAAAATTACTTAGGCAATGTACTAATTATTGTTCAAAAGCATCGGTGTTAAATCAGTGCTAAAACGTCATTGAGGGTTAATTAGTAGTCTGACATCAGCATTTCTAAATTGCCTTTCATTATTTTAAAAGAGTGTCACATCGATTATCTACTGTATAAGCACGTGATTAACGAACAGGATGTATGTCGTGTTAACCATGTTCTGACAGTGAACTTGCACATTTCACTTATCAAGTGAATCACTTAGGACACAGTTACGATTTCGGTTACTGTAACATAGACAAAAAGTCAACGCATACTCGCGCAATACAATACGCGTGGTGCAGTTCCTCAAACATTTGTGTTTCGGCAAACTGAAATACTTGTAAATTTGTTAAAAAGCTGTTTTTTGCCGTTAAAAATGGTTTTGGCTGCTTCCTTGTGGGTGCAGCGCTTGCTTTGCTTATATTTTTGAAATCTTCGCGTAACTATGACAACCAGTACATGGGCTCGTTTTGTGACACGTTTCCAGTCTTAGACCGAAGTCGGACAAATTTAGGACCAAAATACTAGCCCCGTTTAATGGAATTTCTTATCATCAAAGTTAATTATTGCGGCGACAAATTATACAGTAGAAACAACTGATCCATATTGTTACATATATATGTGATAAGTAATGCTAACTTGTATTTTGAAAAACCCAAAACAACATCCCGAAAAATGAGCTAAAACAATGGCTTCCAAGACATAGCGCTGCAGGGGGTCATTTTTTGTTTACTGCTGTTTGTGTGTTGGCTTAGAGCACCACCTGTGTTTTCTGTGTTGTGCATTGAGATCTGTGGCTCTGTAAGCTGTACGATAGCACAGACGTTAACAAAACTATTCACTTTGGCTGCCGCCATTATTGTATCATGAACCGTGGCAACACATTGCGGGTGTGTGTGCCCCGACGAAGTACGCAATGCATCGATTACCATAACTGATTTTAGTTTGTCAAATTCAAAATTGTAACGTGTCTTTGTTGAAATTATCAGAACAAAAATATGTGCAGGGTATTGAAAAAAACACATAGGCAAAATATTGAGCAAATCAAGGAAAAATGGTAGCTAAGGTAATATAAATTACAAGAAATGCATTATAAGCAATAAGTGACTCAGTAATCAGATGTGAGCAGGTATCATTAAGTGACTGTAGTGAGGGCAGGTACAGAACCTCAAGGATTTTTTCCAAGGGTGTCAGGGAAGTAATAAACATAAAATAGATCTGCTGAATGAATAAGAGGTAGGAGCAAAAACGGGGATGACGGGCGCACCTCAATCTTTTGGTTGAGGGCGGAGATAGCTTTCTGCCCCCAATATTACAATTGCTAATATCAATTAACAATTGGTTATTAAAACTTTTAACATACAAACTTTGTTTTAAAATAAAATCGAAAAATTGACAGATTTTCCTCCTGCAACCATCAAATGTTTCTTACGTCAGTGTCCAAAAACTGCACTCTTACGTCATCCAAACACGGGTCCAAATCTTTGTTTCGAAAATTCACACCTTATGACATTTTACATTCAAGTAAAGGGTCAGTGCCCCTTTACATGAAAAAGTCCCAAAAAGCGACTCAACAGGGGCAGATCCAGGATTTTTAAAGGGGCGGGGTCGGATCAAAAATTTTTAAAAAGGGTGATCCAAGTCAACAATTTGAAAATTCTAGATTTGATATCACTAAAATCAAGGGAAAATGGGTGGAGGGGGGAACGCTGTGACCCCCCTGGATCCACCTGTGCTCAGCTGAGTTGCCTAAATCTTTTGGAATTCCTGCCAGCGGTCCAGTAAACCTGCCTTGTATGCCCCCATAAAACAGCCAAGATACCTATTGAATACACAGAGCATTTACGGTACACTGTAGTTGAATTACGACGCACTTCAGCCCTCCTAAACCATTCACATTTTATAAAATTAACTATCAGCAGTTAGTTAAGGCATATTCAGCCAACTTCGTCAGGTAACAAGAGCAACGCAGAGCGCTGAAATGCGCCCACGAATGCATCGCAAATGGTATGCTTTTAGGGTTATTTATTTGTATCATAAAAATGGCCACTAGATGGCGCAAAAACGTACAATCCATTCAAAAACGGTAACACGCCATATTTCATAAAAATCTGTCAAGGAACTTCAGAGGAACAAAGGAAAACAGAACAAAATGTAATTGCAACTTGTAGGCACAGCGTCCGTTCGATCCGCCTGAAAGTCGTCGCCTGTTATAAATTCACTTACAAATTTAATAAAGATCCTGCAGTGGGTTTTGGAGATACAGCTATGGACACAAACAAAAAAATACCACTAGGAGGCGCCAAAGTAGTCAGTCGCCTTCATCAAACGTCCTCTTTACACTGAAAACATACACGCCAATTTTCAAAACCATCCCTAGAATGATTTAGTTGATCGAGGGGTGGACGCCAAAAACAAGATTTGAAAACAGAAAAACGGCCACCAGGTGGCACAAAATACCTCGATTCCATACAAAAACAGGATGATAGCGTCATCTCACCAATACATGCCAAATTCAAAATTTTATGAAAATCTGCTGAGGTCCTTTGAAGATACGGACTGGTAAATGTAAAAAAACTAAAATTGCCACTAGGGGGCAAACCAGTAATCATAATCCGTCTGAAAGTCGTCGTCGTCAATTGTCAACATCATATAAATAAAACCGCTAAATAAAGTAATGATCCTGCAAACGTTTTAATAGATATAGCCATGAGCGCAAAATAACTGTCACTAGGAGGCGCCACAGTAGTCGAACTCGTTGGAAAATCATCGTTAGCCGTTCACTGCATAGTAAAAACATACATGCCAATTTTCACAATTATCCTGAAAGCGGTTTGGTTGATAGACGAGTGGACGCAAAAAAAAGACTCGAAAACAGTAAAATTGGCCACTAGGTGGTGCAAACTAAGTCGAATCCGTCTGAAAACGGAGAGATAGCGTCACTTCATTAACAGATGCTTGTATGCCAAATTTTAGGAAAATACGCTGAGGACCTTTGAACATACAGAGGTAAACGTAAAAAAATGAAATTGCCACTAGGTGGCACACCATTAGTCAGATTCATCTGAAAGTAGTCATCCTCTGTTGTTAACATCATATCAATACCCTTACTAAATTTAGTAAAGATCCTGCGAACGGTTTAGGAGATACAGCCATAGGCGCAAAAAAACTGCCCCTAGGAGGCGCCACAGTAGTCGAAGTCGTCGGAAAATCATCGTCAGCCGTCTACATCATAGTAAGAAGGTACATGCCAATTTTCACAATCATCCTTTGAGCGGTTTGGTTGATAGAGGGTTGGACGCAAAACAGTAAAAAATGGCCACTAGCTGGCGCAAACTACGTGGAATCCATCCGAAAACGGGAGGATAACGTCATCTCCTTAATACTGTAGGTGCCTACCAAATTTTATGAAAATCCGTTTAGGACTTTTGAAGATACAGAGGTAAACATAAAAAACAAAATTTGCCACTAGGGGGCACACCGGTAGTCAGATCCGTCCGAAAGTTCGCTCATGCCTTCCCATCTACGGAAGGAACACATACCTGTATGCACAATTTCACGAACATACGTCAAGGCGTTTTGGAAATAGAGCAGCGGTTGCCGGAAGCCGGAAACCGGAACGCCGGACGGATGGACGGACGGACGGGGATGACGGCATAATGCGTCCACATATAAATGTGTGGGCGCATAAAAATGAACAACTTTAAAGTAAATAACATTAGGACTCCTTATTTCTTGACTTGATGTTTTGATACTCGTGTCAAAACAAAAATCTAAACAAACGACAACGTCACTGAGTGTAACGGTGTTTCTAAATACACATACTACCGCAGTACCCATCGATCTGGGGCTCAATTTGCCTTTAAAAGACCTCTTCCTTCAACACTTCCTATGAAAAATTATCAAGCAGGTTAATATTTTTATGCACTGAAGTACATACCATGATTGAAATTAAATGTGCACCACGAACTGCAGTCAAAATTGCACAAAAAGCGGTGTAATATGTCCGCCATGTATCACTACGTCACGTGTAGTTAAACACAGTTCAGCCATTTTGACAATAATTTTAGACAAGCACTATTTTGTTGAAAATGGGAGAGCACAGCATTTAAGTTCGTCTAAAATGAAATGGTGCTGACGTATCGCAGTCATAAATTTAAATACTGTGAATTTTCAAATAAATCTGTCAAGTCGCTTAGAAAAATAATTGACAGACGAGGAAAATATTGTGGATGCAAGATATACTGCAGTAGTGGGCAAATTATAATCACATACGCGACCTTAGAAAATAACCAATGCTAGTCTATGATTTGTAAACAGGAGCAACACAATGCACCTACTACTGCACCTTAAACAACACAATGCACCCACTACTGCACCTTAAACAACACAATGCACCCACTACTGCCCCTTAAACAACACAATGCACCCACTACTGCACCTTAAACAATATGTTTACGAGGGTTTGTTACGCTCATGTAATATAGATCATTGACCAACGACAACCAGGATGTTAACTATATGTTACAACAAGACATAATTTAAATAAGCAATAGGAATAAATAAAAAAACAATAAATAAATAATAAATGAACAATAATAAATAAACAATAAATCTTGGATTAGAACAGATATATGATAATATTACAATAACAAAATTAGTATGTAAATAATAATAGTAAATATAATTATCTTTCAGATGTGAATGTTTTAAGACTACAGAAAAAAATGAAAGTATTTCGAAGCATCAATGAGCATAGAATAAACTAATCAGTAGTTCCCAAAATCACGCAATCCATTTGCGATAATTCTCTCTATATGATCGATCAAATGCAGGGAACAGTAGAGACATTAAATTCAAATCACCCAGCCCAGCACTGATTGACTGGATACAGTTTCATGCAGAAACATCCTTAGTTTCAATCGTGAACATTATCTATCTTGACTTCCTAAAACCGCTCTGAGGTGGTGGCGTATTACAACTATAATTAAAACCTCTAGTCTATATACACTGTCACGACGTTTCGCTCGGTCTCTTCTCCGGCCACCGTCAGGTGTTCCCGCGTTCTTAGAAGAACGAGCGCGGATACGTGGTACACACATGATGTGATTTTTTTGGTACGAGGCAGGAGTCATCCAATTACTTAGAGGAAATTTTATTATACTTAAACCTTCTTAAGTAGACTGAGCCAGGTGTCACGTGGTTGTTTGCTTGGATGACTGAAGACATTGTCTTGTACTTTCATGTACATGGCTTCCTTGATCTTTCTTTTGGTACAACCTCTTTCACTGTCAAGTATTCAGATGTTATTCCACTGGATGTTGTGTTGTTTCGACCACATGTGTTCTGCTACTCCTGATGAGGTATTACCTTCTCTACAGCACCTCTTATGCTCAGCAATTCTTGTCTTCAGTGGTCTTAATGTTTCACTGATATACGATTCACCACATTCACATGGGATTTCATCGATGACATTTTTCTTTTTTTCCCATGTCAGTTCTTGCTTTGACTTTTGTCAATCGCCGACCCAGTGTGTCTGAGCTGCGGTATACTGTTCTTATTTTAAATTCTCTACATATGCGCCCTAGCTTCTCGGTTATTCCGGGTATATACGGTAAGCACATAGTCTGCAGTGGGCGTTCTTCTGCCACTGCGATGTTAAAGCCGACTTGATGAGATCCCTTGGGTAGCCATTTCTTTCGAATGTCTCCGTCAGGTTGGTCATTTCTGCTTGGAGTGCTGTATCACTGCAGATGTCCTTTGATCTTGATGCAAAGCATTTGATTATACCCTTCTTGACTCCTTTGGTGTGGTTGGAGATGAAGTCAAGGTACCGTCCTGTGTGGGTCTTCTTATAGTAGAAAGACGTTGTTAACTGTCCTTCGACACGAGTCACTAGTACGTCTATGAACGGGAGACTGTTATTTGTCTGTTCTTCCATTGTGAATATAATTGTTCAGATGGCGAAGGAACTCTGATGGATTTTCTGAGTCTTGGCTGAATATTGTGAATGTGTCATCAACGTATCGTTTCCACATCTTCGGGGGTCTGCTAGCTGAGCTGAGAGCTGTTCGTTCAAACCACTCTATGTACACGTTAGCTAAGACTGGTGATAGTGGTGAACCCATTGCCATTCCTTGTGTCTGCTCGTTGAACTTGTCTTGGTATTGGAAGTAGGTGGTATTGACACAGAATGTCACTAATTCCAGAATGGAGCCTATTGGGAGGTTTACATCCTCTGATGGCTTGTGTTCATGTTCTAACTTTGACCCGAGGAATGGGAGAACCTGTGCTGTTGGTATACATGTACATGTGAATAGGCTTTCGACATCAAAGCTCACCATGGTGTCATTTGGTGTAATGCTGACTGATGACAACATTGACACGAAGTGCTTCGAGTCCTTTACGTACGAGTCAGTTTTTCTAACTAGTGGGGATGTGATGTTGTTGAGGAATCTAGCTAGTTGGTGGCAGGGAGAACCAATGTTGCTTATAATTGGTCTCATCGGCATATCAGGTTTGTGTATCTTAGGTTTATCATACATGTGCGGGCTTTTGTGTTGTTTGGGTTGATTCTCTGGAGTGTGTCACGTGGTATTGAACCTTCTACACTTTTCAGGAGGGACTTGATTTTTCTTTCTACGCTCTTGGTCTTGTCAGATTTTACTTCCTTGTACTGCCCGCTAGATAGTAGATCAGTCATCTTCCTGTTGTAGTCATTCTTATCAAGTACTACTGTTGCATTGCCTTTGGCAGCTTGTAGGATGATGATGTTTTCATCCCGGGATAGGCTACGTAGGGCCATGTCATTACACCTGTTTAAGTGTATATAGACTAGAGGTCGGTGTAAATAGACCGAGATTTTAATAATAATTATCTATCTTAACCAGTGGGGAAGCGAAAAAAGCAAAAGTCACGAATTTCCAATTAACGGTTGTTGCATCCGTAGGCTGTGCAAAAACCACCTCTGCTTTTTTGCCCATCGGAGCAGTCATATCTTGCCATTTATGTTAATTGTACATACGCCCGCTAGACGTCTCTACGGTCCATGAAACAACAATGTCCGCTAGTGGCAGTCCCATGGGATTTCGCTAGATTTGTCACCCTCTCTACGCTCGCTGGTTCCATGCGTGCCTCTAGGAAGTCAGGAGCCAGCACGCAGGTATCACTTAATTTTCCTCGGGATTTTTTTACACCGGCGTTTCTGATTGGTTGGTCAAATTTTCAACGGGCAGCGTTTACGCAAGCAAACTGGCATGACTGATGGAGCAATTGTAAATATGGTCTGTTGTACCGACAAATCGGTGCTTAAAATTTATGTTCAGGAAATCTGAATCCCAGAAATTGTGGTTGCGTCTTTTCGGAGTACATCTTTCTACTGTCGATGACTTTTTTTTTAAGTGATATATACTCGGGAACCCAATGGTGGTCCGCCTTAGCATAAAACCGACTTGTTGTCGTACTCACCCAATTATTCCACTTCAAAGTTATGCTCTGAATAGGGTTTGATTTAACTCTCACAAATATATAGTATGCCGAGATGTTCAAGTGAGTATTGCTTTTCGGCAGCCATATTTTAATGACTCCTATGGTCGTCATATGCTGCCGCCTTTTGAAAGAACAGAAAACCACACAAAAAACGGCCAAGAAAATAGTGGAAAGTGGTTTACAGCAATTCTATTTCAACCACAAACTGTTTTAATAGTATGATATAGATTTTTAAATCGATTAAAATTGATTTAGAATTTCAGTTCTGGAAAATAAATCGCAATTGTTTTATCCCAGATAGACCTTACTTATTTTGTATTTGTGACCTCTTTATTTGACTTTTTGCTCTTGTTGTTCTTAAAACCACTTATCTATGCTGTCTTTCTTTTCCTTTTCAGTTTCTCTTCATTCAGCCAAAACAGAACTGTAACCCTTTGAAACTTTGTCGGCGCAAGTTGATAATTGAACCTCGATACAATTGTTCTAATAAATTACCCAATATCGTATTGTTCGATTTTTTCTCACCTTTAACAGGTTTCTGAAATCATAAATAAATAAATACCCAAGTTGCATTTGCATTTTATTGCTCAATCTCTTCTTTATTTTTGATTATGTCATGCTGTGTTGTATGTAACAATGCAATATAGTGAAATAAAGTCAATGTTTTACTTTATTGGTGACCATTCTCTATCAATTCAAGTATTTAATTTTCTCCAAATAAATTCAAAATGCTTTAACCAAAATGTTCAACATAAATGTTGAGCTCAGTACTTTGTTTTGCAATAAAAAACAAGTGGACAAGGTCGTGAGGGACACATTCGAAAGCAGGACCTATGGATAACTTAGCTGAAACACGTTTTAGAATTGGTATAAGGCTAAAACTGCTTACCACTATAGACCACCCAGTATTGACTGATCAGCTCATATGTTCGGTGTTGTCCAGTCTTCTGAATTTAAGTTAACTTTCTCACAGGCATTATTTCAACTTGAAACTAATTATAAACTAAAGTATGGTGACAGACAGTGCTCAACGTGAATTTTTCACGGGCAAAATAAAGCAGTAATAATTAATTAATGTTATGGGAAACCATTCTGAAACCCACAACAAAAATCATATGTAGTTGTATGTTCTGCACCTGACTGACAGAGAACAGTGTCTTTTGTTTACGATACTGTCCTGTGTTCATACAGTATGAATAACACCGCACCGGTTAAATCGGCCAGATATGTGATTATTTTACATGTATGTGCTTCAAGCACGCGGCTTGTAAACATTACTGCAAAAATGAAATAGTTGCTGCTACGCCACTTGCTAAGAATCGTTCATAGTAAGCCATTTTTTCACGTTGTTGTAAAGCTAACCAATAACTGCCGAGGTTACACCAACCAATGCGAAAGTGCGTGCTACTGCGTGATACCTGCGTGCTGGCTAGGCACGTAGGGAACCAGCGAACCTCTCTACGGTAGTCTGTTTGTATATCACTTGCACGTGGGCTCATTTGAATACCTGTGGCTTGTAAGGGTGGCACAGTTTGGCATTTTCATCGTAGTCTAAACTTTTTTAACATAAAGATGTCCATACACGAGGGAGAAGTAAGATGTACTTAAGGTAATTTTCAAGGTTGTTATGAGCTTTGGCAGTAATTTCATTGCTTTCTTCATTAACATGTTCTCAGCAGATTATATTACATTGCGTTCATTACAGAACGATTTGCGTCAAACGGACGGATAAGGTATCACAACGAACGACATAATTAGTGAATGCATTGATGCCACTATTGTTGTTCCTGAGAAATATCACTTTTTATGCTGTTCGTCGCGTCTACAAGGCTTTAAGGGAGATTTTAAAGATCCAGCCTAATTTTGCATGTAATTTATTGCGCCGACAAGATAAAACTTTAATTCTACAGTTCGACGATTTTGTTTTCGCAAGTACGTTGGCATTGTCAGTTGTGTTTCATAATACGCTCCGGATGTTTCCGGTAAAGCTTCCTCGTAATTTCAAGAGATGACAAATGTTTGTTAAAGAAGACGAACGGTTTGACTGAGTACCCTCAGATGTCATTGGTTTGGAGTACAGGTTTTTGTATGTGTGCCGCGTAGATGTCTATGCATTACTAGGAAAACCCTTCAAGTTAGTGACACGCGTAGTTTCAACTTTTAGAATTATTCCAGACCAATGTAATACGAGTGTATTAACAACTATGTTGTCGAGATCTGATTGAATGTTTTTACAAAAATAAGCACATCTAAGGGGGTTCTACATGGTTTTTGCTTATCGTTGAATTTTTTACACTTTCAGTTTTGTAATTTGATTTCGCCAAGTGAACAAAAATCTGCAAAAGTGTAGAGTCATTATATAATTTTATCCGTCAGAGACACCTTTGACGAAACGTTTCTAATTTACATGGTTTAGCTTAAAGCCACTTCCAATAAAATTAGAGACTGGAATTTTTGAAAACGGATTGAAATTAAACAAAAAAATTAGGAGTACCAGTTTTAAAGTTTACTTAAAGCGTCAAACAAAATTCTTGAGTCATGAAAATCCTTGCAAATTCACATTTCGTCTTAACGAAAATTAAAAGAAAGAAAACACAATTTTAAGTTGTAAATGTTCTTGAATGCTCTGTAAGTCAGTATAGCAAAGGGGAATCCAGTTCAAAAACTTAAAACATATACTAAATTAAGTAATATGTAACATGGCATAATGTTTACATCCTTTCTATTATCAAACTAAAAGCCTTTTTGAGCATAATTGTGTATCGCCGCTGAGACCACAAAAATCGACTATTCAGGTCTATTTCCGTGACCTGAGTTCCTGCGTGGAATTTTGTTTATCTTGGCTTCTCATTGGTTAAAGTAATGAAACCGACGCCATAGCATTCAGTCATTCTCATTGGTTGAAATCTGGGAAACCCTTTCAATTTGCTGTTAGTAGTATGGTGACCGACTTTGACTTAGAATAGTTGCAATTTATTAAAACGGGCAGTAGCCTAATCGAAGTAAACAAAAACAAGGAAACCGTGATATCGCAGCTAAGTCCAAACAAGTACACTGTATTGAAGGTGTGTGCAAGTGGTGGCGATGTGATCGATAAACTTCCGACCAAGCATGCGCATTGATGTCCACTCACGCAGTTCCGTGTGTCGTTTATCATGTTTCCACAGGGCCACTTTTCAGTATAGGTGGCGCTGTGTCAGAGGGTATAACGATTCTTGAATGACGGTCATCTGGTCATTGAAAACGTATTGCCATAACCGTGAGCGTAACTGCGTTGGGACTTTTATTCTCATTTTTGTTCTTTTAATACAAATTTGATAATTTATTGTCCAAATTTTACCTCCTCTTTGCATATGACGAATGGTATTTCATGCTTAATCATAAGTTCGTGAAGTACGTCGCAGCCAACATTTGGCTACATCGCGAGGGTACGTCAAATGTCACCAACAGTACCCGTTTAGGTAATAAATTAAAGGAAAGAAGTTTCTAGATCAGCAAATGTATTGCCATATCGTGAAAGTACCAGCCTGGAGTGAACAATTTCCGTGTGACAACCAGGACGTGTGAACGCTTTGCGCACTTGGCTGCAAATCAGAACCGGCTTTACTGGCTGTTCAAAATGTAAAATAGACAAAAAGCATCCTCACGCGGCAATGCTTCAATAAACAAAACTAAGCTTTATCACAAAGCAGTGAGCACCAGACCTCAATGGCAATAACGCCCATATTGCTTCCTGGACAAAGAAACCGGCAAAGCAATTCCCTGCAGTTACCGAGAGTCTTCGGCAGGAAAATAACCACTCGCTAAATTGGCTTGGATTTTCGATTATTGGGGAAATATATTTTAAAACCAGGCAAAAACGATAGATATACACCTTTGTCTCAATATAAATATTCCATGACGCAAACGGGAGGGGGGGAGTGTAGTGAATTGTAGTCAATGAGCTGAATGTCGGCGATGAGAAAATATCGCAGTGTTAAGAGCATGACGCAATGTTCTTTAATCTCTTTGTCACACGAATTTCACTCATTCAAGGCGCGGGTAGCTAATTAATATGTTCATCTTGCCCAGCGGAACACACTCCGCGCACGGCAGGCCAGGCGGTTCGGCTCCGCCGGGTAGTACCTTACACGGATGTTTCAGTCTGAGTGGGAATTATTCCTTTTACGTTAAACTCATTAATACTTATATTATACCATTGGACACCATGACAAGCAAGATTTCTTACTGAAGTTGTTTCTCCACCAAATGGTATTCTGTCGTTCATTGTTGGCATTCAGCCGCCCAGCCATAACAGAAGTCGAGTAGACCACCGCCCGTACCGTAGTTAAAGGAGGATGCCACCCGATTTAATTAGTCTTTTTTGCCGTCTTAATCGGTCTATATCCACATCGCCTCGCATACGGTCGACCTTACCTTGCCAAGAGGTGTCGCGTTAACCTGTGAGGAAGGTGAGAAACGACACTAGCGACGTCACTGGTTCATGAATGCCGCTATGTTTCGGTGCAACGTTCCCGCTTGTCCGAACTAAGCAGCTGCGAGGAAAGCGGGTATAACGTTTTTTTTTACTTCCTCGAGAGTCCAAAATGCTTAGCAAGTGGCTCATGGTAGTGAAGAATGAAATGTACGCTGTAAATAGCAAGTATGAGGCCGTGAAACATCTCCGTGTCTGTGGCCTGCAGACGTCGACAGTGCCTGACGAATGCCAGCTTACCAAATAACTCCATACGTTCCGTTCAGTGTCTGAGCTTGTTCACTGACGGCGCCCTCTAGTATTTCTTCATCACTGTATTCCTGTTCGAATTGATAGCCTGTAAATCTTAACGATCCACCTGCGAAGTCGGGACTGATGAGCGCTAGCTCGTCCAAGTCGGCCCGGGGATTGCGAGATGCCATGTTGCCGTTTATTACTGAGCGTTCTGTTTCAAAATGAATTATTCTCACCCTAACCAATACTTATATAAAACTGAAACAAAGCCTGTCTCATTAGATGCAATTTGTAATGCCTCTGGAGTGTTCGTAAGTGTAAATGATTTGAGAAGCCAGCCATGAATAAATCACTGCGTTACCGGCTTTAGGTGCAATAAAACTAATTGACGGGACACCTACAAGTAGGCCGTGTGAGCTCATGCTAATTTAGTGTTTGCTGTCAGAAACTGTTGTGAAACAACTCGATTTCCATACCACGGCCAGGTATTAGGGGAATCTTTATTTACATTTACATTACTCAAATAATGATTGTCAATGTACAACTTCTGCCCTGACGGTGCTGTGGCCACAGCGGAACCTCAGTGAATTTGCGGCCCCCGACGAGTAAATAGATTTGCAGTTTCGTGGCTAATTCACCAACATAATCAGGTGCACATTACTTCGGCTCACTACTATAGTATTTTCTTGACTGGAAGTTTATTTTCCACTGAACTTTGGCTGATTTATGTTCGTGATGTCTGATCAGTTTCCGAGCCACTGGCCGGGATAACGAGTCAGTCCGGGCGGCCGCGACGGGCCTGATCTTGCTCCGACTGAGCCAATGGCCAGGCTAACAAGCGTTTTGTGTTTAGAACTCAAGAAATCACAAGTCTAAATAACACAGATCTAGGTTTTCCTGTCTGTATCTCACAGAAAACACTTTGAAATTATGTCCGAACAGACCCCAAACTCCTGCTACGGACCTTATTGGCCTGCCGAACTTTGTAGGCTACGGTGTGTCCAAATACCAATAAATCCGTAAGAGCGAAATAAAACAACACGTTTTTATAAGACCTCGGTGTGTTTTTAAGGGTTTTACATCGAAGTTTGATGATTTATTGGTGTTAAACGATGACTTCAAGCAATAAGCTGACAATAGTAACCCGTGTTGTGAACTGCTGAACAGACTGCGTGTGAAACCGATGACGTCATTGGATAATTTCAACACCTCCGTCTGCCGTCAGGTGTCAGGTAACGCAACCGTACGTGTCGTTATGGAGTAGAACTACTCGATCTAAATTGATACAAATTGGGTTGTTTTTTGGGTGGCATGCTCCTTTAACACCTAACTTTATTTTCGATATTTTCGCAAGTTTAATCGTCAGATTATTCTAGCTGCGTAACAATTTTATTCAATTATTTTGATATTGCATTGATCGTTGTTCTGTTTATACTGTTTGTTTACCAGAGTTAGTTACACCCAGTAAAACACGCTCAGCTTAATCAGTCCAAAATCGGTTATTCAATCGTTGCACAGAACTGTGACTAGTCCGTAATCTTATGCACGTGTGTGACACTATCTTCGTATGTGTACGGCATTTATGCTTTGAACCATTTATTCCTATAAAGTAGCCGGGGACGGCATGCCTTCCCCTTTTGCCAGTGCGCAGTGGTCTCGATCGGTCCGCACCGGGTTATCGACTGCTGGTCCGAGTACGGCCAAATAATTTCTGTCAAAATTTATTTTGTCACATTTTGTCAAGAATTTCAATACAAATTGTCCCTATTTTGATTTAATTAAAGTTATGGTCCGCTGTCGATTATTTTATCCCCGTTTGCAGGTTGGTAACGGACACTGCTTCAGTCGCTCAGCCGGCGTTCTTAAGCCAGGGTTCCTAATTGAATTGTACTTCCAGGTTAGCGGTTAGTTCAAAATGGCGGTGTGCAAAAAGGTGTGCTACTAGGAAATAAAATGTTTGGCTCTTTCAAGCATAAAATTGTGATTACGAACAATTTGCCTATTTGCAGCTTGTCGCGTGGATCATCAAATTCTCGTTCAGCTCGTGCACCAGGTGTATTAACAAATGCTGGACCACTTAATGGAAAGTCCACTGTGATGCAACGTGCATGTTGAACAAATCACCATGATGGCGACGCGGTAGAAAGAGCGCAAGAACGACAACACTGCACGATACGATGTTGGTTTATACTGCAACTGTGCAAGACGGTGGTCAAAAAGGTCAAAAAGGTCAAAAAGGTCAAAAATCAACACATTAATCCCGCTCCATATAGAAGCAAAAACTTAACTAAGGTACAGTAAAAAATAAAAACATAGCATGAAACCCACAACAATCAAAAACTTAACTAAGGTACAGTAAAAAATAAAAACATAGCATGAAACCCACAACAATCAAAAACTAAACTAAGGTACAGTAAAAAATAAAAACATAGCATGAAACCCACAACAATCAAAAACTAAACTAAGGTACAGTAAAAAATAAAAACATAGCATGAAACCCACAACAATCAAAAACTAAACTAAGGTACAGTAAAAAATAAAAACATAGCATGAAACCCACAACAATCAAAAACTAAACTAAGGTACAGTAAAAAATAAAAACATAGCATGAAACCCACAACAATCAAAAA
>NMRA01000773.1:92765-119450 GCA_002633005.1 Phoronis australis
TTTCCTAAACGCAGCTTGAGACATACTAATTACGTTTTCTCTTTCCGACCATTTTTGAAGTCGCTGGCACAATATTTTTTCGAATATTTTGGCTGTAACTTGCATGAGGGATATTCCCCTGAAATTTTCAGGAATTTTGGTACCGCCCTTAAATATCGGTACTATAATGGATTTTGTCCATTCTTTTGGAAACACACCATTTTTAAAAAAGTAGTTGTATAGTTGGAACAGCGAATCTACCAACTTTTTATCAGCATACTTGTAGAACTCGATACTAATTTTATCACATCCTGGCGAAGTTCCGTCTTTCATACTACCGATGGTTTGTATAATTTCGTCTTTTGTGATTTCAGCGTCCAACTCCATATCAACAACTGCATTACTTGAATTGATTTCATTTTTTACTGAGTTCTCAATAAAAGCATGCAACTCAGCGAACTCTGGATTAGTAACAAAATAGTGGCCTTCGAACAGAGAGCTGATATAATTTATCCATTCCTCCGGTTTAATATTCGTCGATACACCTTTCTTCTTAATATTAAATGCACGCCAGAATTTTTTACTGTTAAAGCTACTTCTAATGCTTCACCAACACAAACAAGTTTAAATGCCTAGGTATGGTTATTAAGTTAAACCTCAGCAAAAGAAAAATTACAAATCGTCAATGCACCCACGGTGTCTTTAAAACGAACAACCCTAACAAACAAAGTAAATTACCTATGCTTAATTTGTTGTGATTATAGGAAACGTTTGTTTCAAACTCAACTGTGACGCACATTTTCCGTCAGGATGCAAGCTGCGCCGGATACATGTAATCATGGTGAACTTCAATTATCTCTGCATAGCCTTAGGTAAGAATAGGGTCATTTTCGGGGTTAGAATGAACTTCTTAGTGCTAGATACCAAGCTGAATTTTAAGGATATGCTTTACTGTCAGAGAGCGGGGGTTGAGGGTAAAACTGAATAGTTTCTCATTAGCGTGTGACATTAGATGGTAATATAATGGTAAAATGTAGTGTATTTTGACTGCAAATGTGAATGTGATTGCTCGACAAGACTGCTCATAGGTTTCGCAATAGTAACTTAAATGAACATGTACCGTGCACATTTATTTATTTATTTATTAATGTGATATTTAAAATGAGGGTGGCCTCTTCAGTGATAGCACTGCTTTCCAAGAGGGCCCTCATTGCAGGTAGATATTAACGATTTTAAATCGGACACGACAAGGTGTGGAAGGCTCAGGACATGGAGGTTACTGTAGTTCTAAACCTGCGTTAAGGTCGACGAATGTTTATCGACAGTATCGTATTGAATATTTTATCAGCAGCTCTCAACACGTGATCATGTGACAGAAACCTTTTACGTTTCTCAGAGAAATACAAAATTCTACATCCTCTGTGTTATCAACAAAAGTACAAGCTGATAATGGGAGCAGTTTGGTGTACACGAGGTTTTAATCAGGCTGAGAATTGACCTCCTTGGCTCAAATTTTGACATGCAACAGTAGATAAACAATTTGAATATAATAAACCCCAGGGCTTCTTTTTTAGGCCATACAACAACACTCCATATGTCGATAAGTGCACTAGTAGCATAACAACAAGGTGAAGATATGATTGAAACCTGAAATGCAATTAACTACATCGGCGACCTCCTAAGCTGTCCCTCTATGAACAAATGACATTTATAACAACGCGACTTTGATGTTTTAGTCAGTGTGAGGCATACTTCGCTGAAAAGATTCCAGCTTATGAAGCTCATAGAGGAGCTCCGCCGTCTCTACTGGGCCAGCTAGAGATGTTGATCACTGTCTAGCGGTACAGCTGCATAGGACTGGCCAGCTAGAGATGGTGATCACTGTCTAGAGGTACAGCTGCCTAGGACTGGCCAGCTAGAGATGGTGATCACTGTCTAGCGGTACAGCTGCCTAGGACTGGCCAGCTAGAGATGGTGATCACTGTCTAGCGGTACAGCTGCCTAGGACTGGCCAGCTAGAGATGGTGATCACTGTCTAGCGGTACAGCTGCCTAGGACTGGCCAGCTAGAGATGGTGATCACTGTCTAGCGGTACAGCTGCCTAGGACTGGCCAGCTAGAGATGGTGATCACTGTCTAGCGGTACAGCTGCCTAGGACTGGCCAGCTAGAGATGGTGATCACTGTCTAGCGGTACAGCTGCCTAGGACTGGCCAGCTAGAGATGGTGATCACTGTCTAGCGGTACAGCTGCCTAGGACTGGCCAGCTAGAGATGGTGATCACTGTCTAGCGGTACAGCTGCCTAGGACTGGCCAGCTAGAGATGGTGATCACTGTCTAGCGGTACAGCTGCCTAGGACTGGCCAGCTAGAGATGGTGATCACTGTCTAGCGGTACAGCTGCCTAGGACTGGCCAGCTAGAGATGGTGATCACTGTCTAGCGGTACAGCTGCCTAGGACTGGCCAGCTAGAGATGGTGATCACTGTCTAGCGGTACAGCTGCCTAGGACTGGCCAGCTAGAGATGGTGATCACTGTCTAGCGGTACAGCTGCCTAGGACTGGCCAGCTAGAGATGGTGATCACTGTCTAGCGGTACACCTGCCTAGGACTGGCCAGCTAGAGATGGTCATCACTGTCCAGCGGTACACCTGCCTAGGACTGGCCAGCTGGAGATGGTGATCACTGTCTAGCGGTACACCTGCCTAGGACTGGCCAGCTAGAGATGGTGATCACTGTCTGGTACACCTGCCTAGGACTGGCCAAAGGTACGTCGGTCAGGAATGGAATAGCTTTGCTCTTAGTATAATTATTTTGTTCTATTGTTCTGTTTGTTTTTAGCAAATAGTATCTGATTGACTTGACCCCTGGACTCAGGACAATGATTACGTAATTTATTTTCCAAAGAGTAGTTTGGAGCATTTCTAGAAGATTCTAGCATGCAAGTGACAGAACATTCTGAGCCTAACGTATGTTTGTATAATGATTGGATAGATCTCCCGTAAGTTCTAGAATGAACTTGAAATTGTGAAAAGTTCTAGAACATTGTAAGTGACTCTAAATACCCAGGCACGGCTTTGTGACTGTTCGTTGAAACTTAGATACGATAGAGTTAGAGTTGAGTTACAGTGAAGAGAGTCACCAGATAGTCAATCGAGAGCCAGCCACGGCTTCACAGCATATAACAGACATTACGTTGGACGTTTTGTTTGAGTAGACTTCAACATACGTTTGAGACTAATAAAGCTGATAACTCGAAGCAATCCTCAGTCTGGTATAGTAGCACCGATAGCTATTTGAACCAGTCGATAACAACCTGCGCCCACCCACACACAGGAAAAACGTGACAAAATCACATAAGGTGTTTAAATCATTGTAACGACAGGACGTGTAACATCTGCACAATGAGAGAGTATCAAACCAGTGAACTGATTAAAGCACAAATTACTTTTCTATTTTCAACCCGTGACCAGGTTATGCAATTCGGAAGATACAATCTACCCTCTGTTCCACGGACACGAAATTCAAGATTAAATAAAAAAATGGTTATACATTGCAACCGAAACACTTCATCACACCAGTTTTTCTTTTGAGTGTCTTGGGTATGCAGATTGTAGCCCAGTGAAAGCTCATAAATAGCCGTTTTTTTCCGATATACAGTAGAAGCAACACGGCGGAATTATAAGGCTTATCGCCAGATGGCGGTAGAGTATGACACGTACTGTACGTGCATGGGAGTTTGATGTGGTGGCTGCACCATCTGTGTGGTATATCAAGGCCCTAAACCTGTACCAGTAGGGGCTGCGTATTGCTTTGGATTGATTCTGAGCCACTTTTTCTGATAAGCGTAAAAATCAAAGCAACGGTGAATTATCAATCCTGTTAAATCTTTGCTGACTGCAAAAGTATGACGACAGCTTGGAGCGTTTAGATCATTCCATGGCACTTCATAGCAGTGACGCATTTTCACCGTTTTACAGCGCAGAGTAATCTCAGTTCAGAAGCACACTATCCATTTTGAACTTTACAGACCCATTTCAAAAAGTTTACTGCATGCGCCTATTCAACAAGTGATTTCGAATTGTCGCTCACTTCGTCAGGCATTTTGTTGGTGCACTTCATGAAAACTAAAAATGAGACGAAAGAGTAAATTTAATTGAGCTATTTTGAAAAAAATCGACGTCATGGTTAGGGTTAGGGTTGTTGCTAACACAAATAAAGCAGAACTTAAGTTTTAAAATATTCCCCAATGGTTGTATTTGGTCGCAAAGAAAATCAACATATCTAGAAAGATGGTTAATTAAGAGTGTCATTTTTCATAGTTCAGTCCCAGTTTCTGAGCTTATAATTTGGTTAAAGAGGCAACATACAAGTGCAGCGCTACCTCTTGCTGCATATTGATTATTAGAAGAGCGTAAAATCTGCTTTTTACAAAAATGCATTTTAAAATGCGAGACTTTCCGAATATCAAATGCTCGAAACAGTACAAGTGTATATATCCATACAAGATGGATAAAGTTACCCCCCGGCACACAGAATGAAAACACTGGAGCTACGGCCACGGCCTACGAGCTGATCAGACGTCGTTGTAGCGCACTTTAACGGTAGTTATTTGGAAACAACTTCAACTGCTAGTCAAAGGTTATGTCCATTGTAAGTTCAACTATTTTTAGCTCAAGTTTTTCAGGCCGTTCACTGACTGATCTGCAGTTATCAGGCCTTAAAGATAATTCGGCGGTTGCAAGTGTTGACTTTTAAGAGACTACTTCACCAACGATAAAACTTCCATCATCTCATACCAGACCAACTAACCACCAGGTGACGATAAAACTTCGATCATCTCATACCCGACCAACTAACCGCCAGGTGACGATAAAACTTCCATCATCTCATACCCGACCAACTAACCACCAGTTGACAAAAATGTGTCACTGTACTAACGTATTTTTACAGAAGCCTACGCATTTATGTGAAATGGGCTTTGAGCTGACTGACGTTTTAAAAACCGTCAACATTTTGGATCACTTAAAAGTACTCTGTTGATTATAATTATTTAACTTAAATTGTTAACCTTCGTGTAATTTTTTATAAGTGTAGATCTTGTGATGGCTATTTTTCAATCCATTTCTTCCCAAAACTACCAGTAGTAACCAGTTTAAGATACCTTAAGAAACTCAGTCTACAAATCCGTCACAAAATATTTCACGTACACCGATTGATGTTTTGATGAAGTTGTATTTAACCACAAGCCTGGATATTTCGATGTGAACTTTTGACGATGAGTGGCGTTTGGTTACAGGATGTT
Organism: Phoronis australis; assembly: GCA_002633005.1. Lineage (NCBI taxonomy): Eukaryota > Metazoa > Phoronida > Phoronidae > Phoronis > Phoronis australis. Next base: position 98,046 of record NMRA01000773.1, read on the forward strand.
GCGAGTGCTGTGTGTAAACAATTGTACACGTTAATATTTTCTCTGTGAACGACAAAGGCAAAAGTTTCCTAGGTGTTTCATTTACCATCAAGTACAGGGATTATCAGCAATCCTTAAATACTTTAAAATTGTTTTAGAAACAGATTTTGTTTGCTGGTATTCCCGTTGCATGAGGGCAAACCTATTTTTTAAACTCTTTGGCCAGTATTTTGTGTCTGACCTAAGCGCATGCAAACTTTCAACTCAACGACGATGTTATCATCAAGATATGTTGGAGATTACTTTCAAGCTTCCTATAGAGTAATTATTTTCATCGATTAAAAGAAACCTGCTAAAAACGTAACAGAAGCCTGGTGGTAAACAGCTGATTGCTTACTCAAGCTTGCATCAAGAGCGTGCACAATGCAATTCAGTAGCAAAGCGTGTTTCCCAGAAAAAAGAAGAATGAATATACGTACATTATACAACAAAAATAGATCACTGAAATTTTAGGATATAATAACATCCTTTGTCAACAGAAACAGAAATAAAATAAAATCAAACACTATGTGACAATTGATATCTGGTTTATGGCGTAATGAGCATGATACATTGTTGCAGAAAAAAGTAAAGGATATAATTTATTAAATCTTTATGTTCATTCCATTAGGTTCAAGTGTGTTAAGTTTATTTATCCAAAATTGTTCTGTTTTGAGTCTGTGAGGTGTACTGGGGGTATTGGAGTGTCTCTATTATTTGTACAGAAAGATGTTGTAGATTATGTTTTTGGAATTGAAATGATTACCTATAGCGTCAGAAATGTTTTTATGTATTATGTTAAATCAATGATTACGAAACCGAGTTTGTAGATTATGTTGAGTTTGTCCTACATATTGAATGGAACAATAAGTCCGTTTCTAGTTTATCATTACTAAGGATGACAGTGACATCTAAAAATGAAATTTTATTTTGTCGTGGGTGAACTTTATTATGGGGTGAAATGTGTTAATATTTTCTTATAATATATGTAATTTTTGTGGGCCATGGGCCCAGATCATAAAAATGTCGTCAATGTACCTCAGCCAAAATGCGAAAGATAATAGTATTAATAGATTACCTTTCATAACCATGTTCAATCCATTTCTAAACGGAATTAGCCACGTCTTCAGAAAGCATCTTTCCACTCTGCATATTTCCCCTCAAATGAAAACCCTATTTCCTCATCCGCCTATAATTTCTTGGAGAAAATGTAAAAGCTTAAACAATTATTTAGTTAGAGCAAATTAGGACTATAAAAAACAAACTGACAAACCTATTGGCAACACACAATGTATCAAATTTAGAATGTAAAATGTTTAACTTTATCAACGATAAAATTCCTTCCAGTCCCCTCAAACCAATGGACACTTCGAAATAAAACATAATTCAGACTTCACTACCAACAACATCATTTACCTAATAACATGTAGAAAACGGTTTATTCAATAAGTGGGACAAACTCAACATAATCTACAAACTCGGTTTCGAAACCATAGATTTAACATAATACATAAAAACATTTCTGATATTGTAGTTAACAATTTAAATTCCAAAAAAAATTAATTCACAAGATCTTCCTGTACAAATAATAGAGAAACTCCAATACCCCAGTGCCCCTTGGAGACTCAAAAGAGATCAGTTTTGGATAAATAAACTCAACACACTTGAACCTAATGGATTGAACATAAAGACTTCTTAAATGATACCCTTTACTTTTTTCAGCAACAATGTATCATACTCATTACGCCATATACCAGATGTCAATTGTCATATTGTGTTTGATTTTACTTTATTTCTGTTTCTGTTGACGAAGGATGTTCCTATATCCGAAAATTTCAGTGATCCATTTTTGTTGTTTAATTTACGCATATTTATTCTACTTTCGACACACAAGTGTATCTTTTAGAGGATCTGGATTACCTCTTTTAGTTTCGGATTTATTTTCTACGTTATTTACCAGAAAAAACAACTGCGTCAGCAAGCTCCACTGCGTTTAAAAATCACACGTCGTTTCATGTGCAGAAGAATTTTGCTCTCGAATATACAGTAGCATAATTATGCTTTAGGGCGATGCAATCCTTTGATTTACATACAGTACATGTACATATAATAACATCAAAACTTTGTGTGGGACTGTCAGAATATACACTGACACTGTTTCAAATTGTATTGTTTTGTTTTGTTGTTCTGTTTGATTGACATGACCCCTGATTTCAGTACAGGGATTATGTAATTTGTTTACTACAGTATAATTTGGAACATTCTAGAAGACTCTAGCATGACAGTGATTAATGCAGTCTGGAATATTCTAGAGACTAGTATATGTTTGTAGAATGTCTGGGTAGATTCCGAAAAGTTCTGGCATTTGCCTGAATTGGTGAAAAGTTCTAGAACATTGCATTAGCCTATAAATATACAAGCACGGGTTTGTATTAGTCAGAAAAAGTAGAAAAGCAGTTATGCAGTTTAGCAGTCGGAGTTAAGCTGTTTTAAATGCTTAAAAGCAGTCCAGCAGTCGGAGTAAAAGCAGTCAACACTTAAAAGTTACAAGATAGTTAAAGTTGAGTCGCAGTGAAGAGAATCAGCAGTTACAGCGAGAGTCGGCAACAGAGAGCCAGCTATAGAGACAGCAGGTTTTTTAATCAAAGAGTCTAACAGTTGCTGGAAGTGTCTCAGAAGTTCATTACAAGTCGAGGCTTCGCAGCACTGGTTGGGGCATAGAACAAACATTACGTCGGACGTTTTGTTTGAGTAGGCTTGTGAACGTACGGTCGAGATTAATTAAAGGTTTAACTTGAACCAGTCTTCAGTCTGTCGTCGTACCGAAAGCTATTAGCACCGGTTAGTAACCACCTGCGCCCACCCACTTACGGGGAAGAACGTGATAGCGACCGTGGCCGCAAGCCACTGTGTAACGTGCGGGGCCATACGCTGTAGCTTAGTTCATGGTCGAGAAAAAAAAAACACAAATCTTGGTGCACTCAAACGGACAACGAAAATCCCATCCAACTTTACAAATATTTCGTCATAAAAGCAGACACTCTCGCCTGTGGTCCATTACGCAAATCCGAAGTAACCTCTGCCCCTTCCACTGCCCTGACATGCTAGGCTATGTCTCGTGCGCTCACGCCTACTTTGAGTGCTTCTGGGAATGCCCCTTATGAATGGAGAAGACTCGAAAGCTCTAGAAAAAATACTCAGCGTAGAGTGTTAATTGTTTGACGCCATTTGAGAGGACGCAAAACCTTGCTTTGGTAAATTCAAACAATCTTCGTTTTGCCACCAGTACTTGTGCGTCGTTGTCACCTTCTTTGGGGCAAAATCAGCATGCAACTGAAAACACGAACTCACTCTTTCGAAGGTTGGAAATTATGTTTTTTTGTGGGAGTTTTTGTCTACAGTTGACGTGAAACTGGCCCCAATCGAAGGTCACGCTTTCCCAGACTTTGCAATGAATTTTCAAATTTTTGAGAATTATTGGTACATGTATAGAGCATTATTTTGTTTGACAGAACTGGATGTGGAAGTAGATTTTAATAGTGAGAATATGAAAAAACGGGTTTGGTATCCTGTTGAGGTTCAAAATTTTAAAATGTTTTATTCACTACGAGTGTGTGTACTAAAACTGTCATCCGTGTGAATGAATACAAATTGACTTACAGTACACACACTGCACGTAGTTTTTATTTAAAAAATCCTTGGACGACAATGACCTTTTTCACACTTTCTTTACGGAACACTTCAAATTCGTGTAGTTGATTGTAGAGAGCGTAAGGTTTCAAAATGCACATATTTTTCACACGACTTGTTGCACCAAAGGATTGCATGGTAACCCGAGAATAGTTCACTAGTCGCAGTACATTTAGGTCTTGAGAGCACTTGAGTAAATGTTCTTGGTCGCCTTTTTTTCGGATATTAGTCGACTGAATACACTTTGAAGTAAACGTATCTGAATAATGTAAGTGTCTAAGGAATGTTTGGTGGTCACAGATTCTCATTTTAGGGAGAACAAATGATTCAAAATTCGGACCTAACATTTCATTTGTGCTTGACTTAGCTACAACGCTGTAACGTTGTTATTTGTGGAGGTCCATTTCGCCTGTAGGAAATTACCCTGACCTTTGATCTGAGAAAATGTCGTGAGAGAGGGTGATTCCATACGATATTCCGTCAGTGGTGCATTAAAACGATGACGTAACCGAGTATCGTTTCACAAGCTTACACTGGGCCTTGGGTCTAATCCATCATGAACTGGAAATTTGACTACATAGGCCCATCCTCGATTCATCTGAGACTGAGTTCGAAGAGCAGACTCTGGCAAGCCAAGAAGTAAACATGGGGAGGAATTATCAGTATTAGCGATAAACTGTTCCTGCACAACGAGAAATCCCTGATATTCGCAAGATCTTTTAAACTGCTGTTTCACGCACAAAGGGCATGATTCTTTGAGAGGTTATGCAACAGATCATGAGAGGCGCACCATAGGTGGAAATTGTCGGGACACGGCTCCGCGGTCAAAACTATCGACATTGTCCAATGTTTATTCGTCAAAGATTTGTCGTTTCCGACTCGGTCTACCGATAGATGTATTGAAACTAGTCAAAACTGCATTGGTATACCTACAATGTCTACAACAGAACCGCAGGCTTTCGACGATAACTACGAGGCATCTTTGACATTTTGCTGGACATTCGCATACAATTTGTGAAGCAAGGCTGACAACGGCTTGACTTTGAGGGTAGAAGTAGGCACATGTGCCCTGTTTCATGAAACAGTCCCAAATGGGAACTCAATTAAGGTCCCTGAGTCTACTGCGTATTTTGGGGCTTGTGAAAACACTATTTGTCCTATCTTATGCTGTTTGAGAATCATTACTAAGCTAATTTTTGGCTTTGATACAAATCGAGATTGAAATCTAGATTGAATTCTCAGTGTTATTGAAAATAAGTAGGGATCTTTTCATGCAACGCCCCCAATTTAAGGACTAAGTCCCTAACTCTTTTGATTGACTTTAGGGTTCAGTTTTTAGTTATATTATCAGAAAAATGTCATTAGTCAAAGAAGAGCTCACAATAAAGATGAAATTATATAAAGAGATACTTCATCTGTGCCTAAAGAACGAAAGAATATGAAAAAGATTTGGGGAACTTAATTGAGTCCCTATTTGGGACTGTTTCATGCAAACCGGCACTGGGGCTCTCGCTGCCGATACAGTGGCATGATCAGGGACCAGGCACTGGGGCTCTCGCTGCCGATACAGTGGCATGATCAGGGAGCAGGCACTGGCGGGGGCTCTCGCTGCCGATACAGTGGCATGATCCGGGACCCGGCAAGTCTTGATTCGTAAAAGCTTTGTAATTGGATTGTGATGTTAGTTTTGAGAGAAGACTACCAAGTTCACACTCTTAAATCCGTTGTCGTTTGTACTAAAGCTGAACGTGCAAACACTCGTGTGATCTTGTCAAGTCGTCTTGTTGAGCAAGAGGACTCCGCGGTAGTCAATCGAAAAAGAAGTGTCCCGAGTCCTGGGCGGCGCACTGCATGACCGATGTTCCTACTGTGGTATTCCTTAACGCCACATTGGACACATACTACATGCCCAACTGGATATCCTGATGTTTTCTGTAAAAACTGTTATATGGCCCCAACCGCTTTGCTACTGTATGCAGTAGTTCAAAAGGCAAGTAGAAACAACTGTGGACTGACCAACAGGACAGGAAAGGGACTATCTCGCTCATGCTGTTCAACGAACATCTGGCAATGGCCAGGGTTTGAACTATTCTGCCTTGTCAGTTGACTCCCCTACTGGCGCTGACGTACGCAGTAAACCCTCTAAGATGTCTACTGATCTACAGTTACCTGTTTATGATGACACATTTGCATCAGTTCCATTTCAGTTTGACTCAACAGGTATGCGTGACTATACCTTTAAAATATTTTCTTCTGTTTGGAAACCTTAATCCACTGTCACCGTGACCAACCTTACGTCATATTACGTAACAGGTCTAAATAATTAATTACCTTGTTGCGTAACTTAGTGATCCAAACAAGTACAATGGTATGGACTTTCAGATGGTGGAGGTGTGTGAAACTACTGTTAAACCAGCATTGTTACTTAATAAAACACATCTTCAGATGGCAAATATCTCGCCTTACGAATAGTCACGTCGTTCTTTGGTCTGTTTTCAAGCTATCTAACTCACAGTAGGAATCTGCCCTACCTAGCAGACCCGTGTGCAGAGACACATTTTTGCCAACGTATGCTAATGTACTTCGTGGTTTGGGTGACCTTGGAATGTCTGCTTCGTTCTCCATGGTCCCATCTGGTGTTCCCAGTCGTGTTCCTATTCACAGACTGTCTATTTCAAAACGGGAAGCTTTAAAGCCAAACTATAGAAGAGATTGTGGTTTTCGGCAAATTGATTAAGCTGACGAACCCATTGATTGGTGCTCAAATATACATGTTGTTGAGAACAGGGATCTAATGATGAATGAAAAGTCCGTCTGTGCCTATTGCCAACCCAAAATACCCTTCAAAAGTTCAGGGTATTCTTGTAAATGTCATGACAGTACCGTTAGACAAGAACTGTGTTTAATGATTCAGGACACGACTAACCATATAATAAGTATCTTTACCTCTTTCAGTTCATGAAACGTCACGGTATGATTTAGTTTAGAAAGACAGTACACGGAAATTTCGGTGGTTTGCTATAGCACGCGCTTTTGCCAACACCAAATATCTCACTGTGTCAGATTCACACCTAACATATATTTTTCATAAGCGCCATGTTATCCCCCAGGTTGGTGATTCTGATTATGGCCTTAGTGGACCAATGAAGCAGCCAGATGACACGGGATCGCTTCAGCCAATTGCTGACATTGTACAGGCCTTTTTGTAGCCTGCGCTCGTCAGAAGGTAACTCTATCTGTGCTGGGTACGAACGACGGCACCTAGGCTCTATGGTAGGTCTACAGCTGTTATTGTGCGTACGAACGTCTGCTCAGAATTTTTGAAAAACCGTTGCTTGAAGCACTTTGATACCGGGAAAATTTCATGACGTGCCTGCAAGGCTACATCGTCCTGTTAAATACAAGAAAGGCGTTTCTTAATGCGATTCTAAAACCCCACTTGCTGACATCGATACAACAAAGTGCCTATTGTTTGATCTATTTCAGGTTGGACTGTGAACATCCTGCACCAATTTATCTTCTCTTGTCTCAGACCACACTGGAACTACAGCAGGCCACAGCCGCTGGTACTGATCTCATTGTTGTAATTCAGTGTAGCTGGCCCCATCATTGCAGTTATCAGATGGACACGGTTTTTTACCGTGGAGAACAGATTCTTGTCCCATCATCACTCCGGCGTAAGATACTGCTACGGATCCATCCATCTCATTCCGTGAGTGCAGATGGTTGCATTTTTATGTGGAGAGACACTGCACAGTGGCCTTGGCTGCAGGCTTCTAAGGTTCTGTGCGCGCGTGTCTTCTGGCCGGTGTGCCAAATTAGGAACCAATAATCTAAACAGTTCATGCTTTGTCAGCCCCTACCTGACTATCCTTGGCACTTAGTAACAAAAGATTAGTGCCAGTTCCACTCTCGAAAGTAATTGGTTTCACTGAGGTTGGTGACCTTTCTGACACGTTGGAGTCGCCAGCGGCAAGCTGGTATTCGCCTAATTGGACGCTGCGTGGAATCTGTCTATTCATGGTTCCACGTGGCAAACCCCAGCTGCCGACGTCCACATGACTGACAAGCTAAAGTTCATTTAAGTCATTTTCTACAGTAAGAAATGCCCGAGAATTTAACTTTTCCAAGTTTACGACCACCTTGTTAAAATAAATTTTGTCTCAAACTTTTTTACTGCCGCGAAAGCAAATGCCGAGTTCCTATATGAGTTGTTAAAAGGAAACGAAGGATTAACTCCCATTAATTTGGAACTGCCGAATTGTAGAATTTGTGAAACTGTTTTATCCCATGAAACCAGAAATAACATATATGAGGATGGAGATAAAATTTTTGTGTAATGGGAGACAGTCTTTTTCTCTGAGTAACCCAGTGTCATTATGTGCAAAAAGTCCCTGCAATATGGCTGTTTAACCCCGGTTTCAGTAGGTCACGCTGGTTCAAGAATCTAATAAACTTTTCAAATTTATTTTAAATTAATGCTTATACCATACGCATCTAATGAAACGGGCCCAAAACAGTCCCCCTAGTGTTTCAAATTGAAGCCATCAAGATAATTCTTGTCAAACAAAAGATACACTTACAATTAAAGTAGTGGTATTTGTTATCAAGATTATCACCATTATTGTTACCATTACAATTGTTTCTACTATAAGTACAATTGAGTTTGCTTATTATTATTGTTAATTGTTGTTTATGGTGTTTTCTTGTTTTTCTTGTTGTTGTAGATAAATGTAACAATGTTTATTCGTATCAAACTTAGCAAGTGACATTTCATTTTAATATCCGCGTAGTTATAATAGTAATCTCAAACTATACTCATCCTCGGGAACTGGCATATATGTTCAAAAATAGTTCTGTAAACTTGAAATGATTGTTTGCCAAAGGCAGCACCGAGTAGAGAAAATTTAACTTAACGCGCTTTTAGCTAGCATCCAGCCCAGGAAAAGGATTATGCACACGTAGTTTGGAGGTTCAGGTAATCACACGTTTATGTAGCCAATGGCATTTTAGTGTTATCATTTGAGAAGCTATCCCTCAGACGCAATTAATAATTACAACGTTTTCGTAGAGTGGTGAAAAAAAATTAGCTTAATCTCTGGTTTCTAACTTCTAATCAAAACTAATTAGGGTTCGCCCGAACGACTGTGAAGCATTAGACCAGACTAATTGACTTACGTTCAGCATGAACACAACATACATGTAAACAGGGTTCAATTCTCCGCCAGCTATGCATTTAGTTCGCAGGACCAAGCTTCCCAATAATACATTGAGATGTCAGTCGGATGTATTATTTTTCACCAGATCTCGAGAATTGGAGACCGGCGAATAGTCCTGAATTACATACCGTTGTGTATAAATCTTTGGATTTTGTGAATGTTTTTACTAATTGCTATAACGATCATACCGTGGTTATAACAAAACTAATAACAACGACGATCGTGATGATAACAACATTAGCAATAGCAATAACTGTAACGAATTTAAAACCAACAATAGCACTAACAATAATAATAATAACAACAATAAGAATGATACTTATGATGACAAAATGTTAATTATAACCACAATGAAATCTGAATCATAGCAATTATGACAACGATTATGATGATTATCATGTTGATGGAGATGATAATGACGATGATTATTATGCAGGTGAGGACGATAACGATGGTGATGGAGTTTTGAGCTTATTTCTACAGTGCAATTTATTTTTACATTTCCAGTAAGCGTTCCAAACGTAGTTAAAGTATGTCACCAGTTTTACGGCCCAAAAGCACATTTTTGTGATCATGGATGGAACGGACAGACTTCTTAAATTGATTAATTTTGATTAGAGATTCAAGACAACAAAATCAATTGTTTTTTGTGATTTTATTTCAAATCGCCAGACAGCCATTGAAAGCAAGCCTACGGACATAACCAGTTTAAAAATATCGTTACAGTATGCGGCCGTTTGTCACGTGGGGTTGAACTCCACCTGCACAGGGTTAGACTGCTAGCTCGGGCGCTCTTGTGCTGAGACTAATGTCACAAAATCTCGTCGATAATGTCCCTTTAATTATCAGGCTTAATGGCCAAGTTGTACAAGTTTGTAAGTGCACCCCAACCACTCGCTCTGTTCATGTACATGTACAGTGCGGGATAAACCACTGCTATCATTAATCAAGGTTTCAGGCATTCAATGTATTACGGACACACGTTATATGTTCTCCATTGCCTTGACAAATAAATGCATTTATCCTCACTTACCGTTCGCGAACGCGTGTCTCTAAGTATGGAAAAGTCTACATCGAACGAACCACAGATAGGCACACACTGAGATACAGCCTGTATTCCGACAAATTCCTCTTCCCGTAGTCCACAAAATGTGCACATCAGACGTGCGTTCAGCAACACTAGGGCCTACTTCAAGACCTAGCTAAAATCTAGTGAAAGTCACGTGTTCTTACTTAAGTTACAGGTGAATATCTCAGGTAATCTTGCGAAGTCTTGCTTTTAGCAAGGTCCTAGCGTTACTGAACAGGAGACAGGTTTTCAAACGACCACTCAGTTGAAACACCTAGTACTGAATAGCTGACTATTAAAGGATTGATTCACAGGTTCACAAGACCATATGGTAATTCCCAATCAGGTGAAAAAAAAAATTCCCTGGCGTCGAGGGATCTCCGAGAAGTATCCGTAAGTAGCTTGGAAAGTTGCAGTTAGTGAGAAGAAATCGACAAGACAACTGGAAATAGATACGTGTATAATGTGTTTCATGAACCAGCGACACGAATGAATTTATTTAAATGATGATAAAAATGTATTTTTTTTCTACTTTCCAATAAAATCATAACTCACTCTCCTGACAGGAAACATACACCTTCTTACAGTCGAATACAGAAGTCATTGGATCCCACTTACGGATTTACTTTAGATGTCCCCCTGCCTGGTTTAGGTGGTTGTCAAAAGGATTTACGAGTCCTTAAAGACAGCGTGAAATGAGCCAACTGCCTTTTAATTTAGACATACATTGTATTAAATATATGTACTTTTGAACAACACATCTTTGTTTTGCTTTTTCCACGCAACTACTAATTAATTACTACACAATTTATGCCCGCCATATGATGTGTCCCCATCAGAAAGCTCTCTCATATTCTTGATATATCACAGTCGACTGGTGTATTGACTTCATGTGGTGACCAGCAAGCACATTACCGCACTGACCACAGCCTGAATAGCTGATCGCCTGCAAGGACAGTAAAAATTAAGTAGTTTGCTCAAGGAACGTTTCCGATTAGAAACATTGCCGACGTTAGGCATCAACGTCGATTGATAACACGATTACTAACAAAAATCGTGTAAGGTAAAGCACCCTTCGAACCCAACACACTGAACAGCAGCGTAGCTTTCGGATAGGGCGCTATCGATTCACTCACCGCGAACCAAGTTTCGAAGTATTTGAGCCTATGGAAAACGCCATACAACAGCTACTAGACCAGGGTCCCAGAGCTGTTTTGGGCATGAAAAGGTAACCAATTTTCTTTGGTGCCACAGTGCTTTGTGGGTATCCTGATGCTTGGAAATGGCCGTCTGGTAGGTTCGCTCTGGTGGGTGTGGTCAGGGGGGCCAAGAGAATGACACTCAAAAATTGAGCTAGATCAACATTTCTGGTAACCACTTCAAACTGCCTCGGATACCTACTACGTAATCCACTGTATCAAGATTGGTCATTGCCAGACGCTTTCAGTGGTGGGGAGTATCAGCCAGACGGTTATAAACAAGCTTAGCCCCGCCAGAAACGCCCAAATAATCGAGTTGAGCTAGATCAGCCCACCAGGTAACCGTTTGAAATCAATTACACGATGCTCAGCATCACTGTACATGGCACAACAGTTAGATGCCAGACAATTTCAGTGGTGGGGTGCCCCTGCCACACGATTATCAAAAAGTGTTAAAAAATGAGCTAGATCAACCCAAGAGGTAACCGTTTAAAACCATTTCCAAAATATTCACACTAAGCCCACTGGCAGGTATCACGAATAAACACCGCCAGACAAATTTGGTGGTTGGTTAGCCACGCCAGACACGCCCGAATACCTGAATTGTGCTGGATCAACCCAAGAGGTAATCGTATGAAACCAGTTGCAAAATGTTCGCCGTGAACCCAGGTATCAAGAATATATACTGCCAGACAAATCTAGTGGTGGGTTATCCCCGACAGACACTCCCAAGCACCTGAGTTGAGCTAGATCAACCCACAAGGTAACCGTTTGAAACACAATGCCCAATGTTCAGCATCACTTCACGTGGCACAACAGTAAGATGCCCGCATCAGACAAATAAAGAGTCGAAGCAAAATTGATTACAAGCCCATTCACAATGAATAAGCATCACATTGAGGAACCAGGTACTTCGATTTTCAATAAAGCCAGTGAGTCCGTACCACGGATAAGGTCTCTATACAAGGTGAGAGATTTTTGCCGGTCTGCAAGTTTACGTCGGGGCATAAAAAACAAAAACATCGCCCCTGAGGTTGCAACGACCTCACAAGTCCATTCAAAAACAGCGAAATACTCCACATGATTCACTATTAAAAACAAATCCTAAAAAAACCCGTCCGAGACGGATGGCACATTGTGTTTGCACGAATTTCGATTTTTCGTTGTCCTATTTTTACCAGTCTAAACATCGTCCCTCTGTTTTCGGACGAGTCATTTGATGCAATTGCTAAAACGAATAATAATCGAAATGCCGCATTTTGCTGTCGTCTGCGTTATGTATGCGCGCCAAGTACCTTCATTTCACTCAGTGATTAATGGCAAATTTGGCAAAACTGATCAGTTTTGGGCAATCTCCATTTTTCTCATAAGCCGAGCCCACAGAGAACTCCGGAGATGCGTCAAGAACAATGACGTCAGTGGCTGTATCAACATTTTGCTGACTATGGTAGATGTATTCTTTGCCCTGAACTGCCCAAACTACGCCAGACGAGGGAACATTGTTTTACCAAAAGTTGTCAGAAATTCGCAGACTCAATATTACGTGAAGTGCTGGAAAACGGTGCGTTCTCAGTGCTACGTACGACGAAGAACTTCAGTAGATCGGCTGTTGTCCCTCTTTGAAACAGTCCATATTTTTTAGGTTTGATATGGTGTTCTCCAAAAAGGCTGAAGACACCTTTGCGGCACCTGCTATTTGGTACGTATGGTCGTGTTAGATTTCATGGAAACTATCAAAGCTGTAACGTAGATAAAACATTATGTTCATGTTGCGAACATGTTACTCACAATTCGTGGGTATAACGTGGCCTTTTTTCAGTTTAGTTAGATTGACACTAATTTCATTTGCACGACGCAGATATGCGGGCCTTGGAACTGTTCGCTTTTTGTCTTCATAGTTAATATCAAACACATTCGAATTAATTATTCATGGATGTTGTATATGGTGCTCAGTCACCGTGGCGACGGCCCCGGGCATCCACATTGGGGGAGGGGATGTCCAACCACTATGTATAATCTTTTTCGAAATAGTGCTGAAGTAGAGTTGAATTAAATAAAGATTATAACTAATAATACAGGACCGTAGCCGGAGGAGGGGGTTCGGGGGGTTCAATCGAACCCCTCCCCCTCTAAGAAAGTCCAGCCCCAGCATATTGGTTAAAGATAGGATATGAATAGACAATAACAACAAAATTGTTGCATCTAATGGTGCTAATAACTATAATGATTACTAACTTAAAAGTTAGTTATAATTTTGAATTTGCTTCTTATTCAAAGCGCTTCACGTGGCATCGGGCGGTACTCGGCAAACTTCGCCCGAGTGCCGCTGTTTGTGTCGATGACAGGATCGTGCATACGATGAAAGGAGGGTTTATATAATTCATAAACCACGCGCGTGGTGGCTACACCAAAGAGTAACAAATGAGTCCAGAAGTGAATGTCTATACCTAAGCATAAAGGTCTAGCCCTACGTCCTAAGTAAGCTACATGTTTTGTATACAGCAGCGAGAGAGCTCTCAAAAAGTAGTGCGGTGTGAATGCCTTAAACTCGGCCAAGAAACAAAACGGCAGAAAATTGACATTAGTTATTCTGTTATTTTGGTTTAATTGAGAGTGATCGTCAAATATGCAGATATGTAGTTCATCCAGTGTCCACTTTGATTGTGGGCTGGTGGATTGACATGCATGCGTGTACACGTTTGAACGTTTCTGTTCTTTTAAATTCAGTACACGCTGACGGTAAGTTCATTATAGGCAGTCCTCCGTCCTGCTAAAAAAACGGCATTCAACTACCGTGTTTTCTTGCACTGAGTATACACCGTTGAGCATTTTCCTGTTATGACGGAAAAGTATAGGCCTAGACCTCAACTGTGGTCAGTGAAAATCTTCTCTAGTCAATTAATGGTGCACAACCCTGCAGACTTCATACGAGCTCCAAACTTGATGGAAAAGATTTCCAAGGTTCCATGTCACTATGACGAAGGTTCAATACTCCGACTGAGGTCCAGTACTCTGAATGCCCATAACTCCGAAGGTTCGTTAAGTTCTAAAACTTACCTTTTATTCCAAAACCAGGGCCCGGTCTCCCATCTTTGTGCTCAAAACGTACTCGGGTGCGCGCATGTAATAACCGAAATATCGTTTATTTTTGCATGTAGAAGTTTAAAAATCACATCTGAGTTTGAAAGTTTAGATATTTTTTGGAGCGGTGAATCTTCGGAGAGGTGAATCGTCGAAGTAGTGAACCTTCGCAATAGTGAAACTTCAGAGTCTTATTTCAGAGGTCCAGTTGTCGCAGAGCACTTGGTGGGTTGTTTACTCTAACCGTTTCCTCCATTTCTATGAACTCGCGCATTCCCCTGATTGCCGACGTGACAACCAGCCCAAACCTTTCGCAAATACGCCTGACTTCATGCTCGTAATGTGTTATCCCGAATCCTATCGGCCACGTTTTGGGTTCCAAGATGCCGTGACAAGAGCAAAATGACTGCTCATCATTGTCAAATAAACCCCGTTCCAGGTTCACAACAACACTTTGAATAAACTGACAAGGGCGTATGGTCACGGTAGTTCATTTAAGAGTTTTCTTCAGTTCCAGTGACCCAAATCACTTCTCTTTAATGCATGTCAGTGCAGTGGCGAATGCCTGCCCAGGATTATCAACCATAGACTTGAGGACACGAACCGCCCGACGAATAACCGTCCGACGAATAAGCTTGTCCGCTTGCGGTATTGTTGTGGTTCTGCATTGTAGATCCACAGAAAGGCTTGACAGCTCTTCTAGCGCATCATGCATCAGCGCAAGATTCTGAATGAAGGTGGGACTTTCCAAGTATCGCAGTAATCCCAAAAAACATACTCCGATCACCTGAATGACGGTTTCTGTCTTCACCGGCTAACTTGAAATGTTGATGTAGTGCCTTCAATGATCTCCTCACTTCCTTTACTGTTCTGGAACTGCTTGCCACCCAACGAAGGTCAGCACGCGACCTAGTCGAACAAACTGGCACTCAAGATCAGCGGCTGCAGCTTTCAGCTCGTCTTGGTGTTTGGGTGATTTGCCGTAAAGTGAATAGAGTTTTTCCATAAATATTCTGAAATGACCAAACCCAGTCACCTGTGCCACGGCATCCGCAACTGCCAACTCAAGTCTGTGGTTTAAGCAGTGCCATTTCAAAAGTCTAGGGAAGAGTTCACGAGAACCTTGTTGCAGCTCCAGAACGTTTTCCTGTCAAGACACTGACGTCGTCACTTGCAAATGCAACGAGATGCTCTTGTAAATATTCCATCGTAAAACCACACTATTGTAGACTGTTAAGGAGGGGCGCTTCAATGGATTCGGCAGTTTGCTGTTCAAGCCGGACAAGGTCAAGCATTATAAAAAGTGGATCGCTACCACCAATAGATGCTCTGATACAAATGATCAGTGCGCTTAGTTTGCATACCGCTGTCGCTTAATCGACTAACACAGACATATCTTGCTATTTTCTACCAGAACTGTACTGACGATTATGGTTGATTGTCCTTGATTATGGACGTTGCACTGAAACGAGAATTGAGCGTAACACCCAAATTCAAACCATTCAGTTTTTTGAAAGTTTATGAGATACTCGTGATCGGTGAACGGACGATTCATTTGAACAAGTGAATATGCTGTTACGAAGACTTTTTTCGTTGTAGTCTTCTCATGAGCTGCAACTTTAACCAATGTATTTTCAATTGTTCTTTTACTTTTCGGTTCGTCAATACTTGAGCAATGTTGTGGGCTTTAGAATTGATATGACGACTGGTTTTACTCCTAAGTGACTTAAGTTTAGCCAGTGGGAATCTCCAGCTGTTTCTATCAGAAACTGAGTTTACTTCGAAGACATTGATAAGCCACTTTCTTTCATCAAACCTACATGTAGGTCTGGTACATTATAGCAAGAAACGCAACACAGCTTTCCATTCTTGTGTTACAACTAGGGATACTTTTTCTTGAATTCCATTCACTGATTTTAATTCCACACGCTTGGCCACTGTGACGAGTCGTTATCTGGATCACCTGCAGATATTTCCGTTTCAGACGTGGAGCGATCCGTTTCAGCAGGAGGATTTGGTCCCGTGCTTTCTGATCTCGGCATCTTCTTAAAATATTTTAGTACCGATTGGCAACCAGTTGATTGTCGTTTCATAGCAGCACAAAATTTAAAAGTCCACAATTAAACTTATAATTCGGCTGCAATGGGTTCGTCTCGTTTGGACGAGTCCATTGCAATGACCAGCTGCAAGAACCTGGTGCACTTCAAAGAGCAAAATAAGACTGATGCTGTTTTTGATGTTTGCCAATACCTCATCGAAGCATGCCTGGTGGTCGCGCGCGCCGACATGTTCGGCAACAATGCTGTTGTCAGCGTAGCAGCGCATTGATGCCGTAAACTAATCGTTTCAGCGCTACGCTCACTTAACCGTCACGTATGGCGCGTTTAGGCACTACCTTAAAATGTAGAATGGTGGTTAGCTGCACCTACGTGCGCGTACGCCCCACTATACCGTAACTTACGGTGGGTAGGCGCAACATTAAAAAACAAAAAGGTGGTTGGCTGCGCCTACGTGCGCCTACGCCCCGCTACAGCATTGTTTACTTGTCACGTAGGATGTTTTAATTATCCACTAACAATATCCCCGACAATGCATCACTGCGGCACTGGTCGGTACCATTGTTTGCGCACAAGGTTTCGGTATACGATCGTGACTCAGAAATGTTACGAATTAACGGTGTGTGTGAATGTACGTCTCGCTTTAATGGCAAAACATGTAGATGACAACCCTTGGCTATTACTTGCCAAACAACGGTCACAACTTGTTTTAAAGCAGAGTAATCATGTAGGCTATAGTACATTCGACTCTAGAAAGCCTAGAAAATCACTTCCGTGGCTCCTTTTTGGGGGAAAGATAATTTTGGCGTTTTTAAAGAAATTATGCACTATACTTCAAAAATCTAAAAAGTTACCGAGGTTTGACTTGCGCGTTTTCGAAAAATTTGACCTCAAAGATCTGACTTTTTGCAAAATTTGTCACAGAAAACCGATCTTAAAAAACTAACAACACTAGACCCAAACTGAACAGTAATTTGTCTTGCTTTTTTCATTTGAAGTTACAGGACAAGAAAAGTGATAAACATTATGACATTAGGTGGAAAATTGTTCAAAAAAGACAAATAGAAAGTTTTAGCCGCGCCTCTTTGGTGGCCATAAAACATACTACTGTATTCTGAACTACCAGAAGAAGAATACTATTGTTAACCATTTCGAACTTAATAAAGATTTGATATCACAATCTACATATGAACAACATGCATTTCCAACGTATCTGCAATGAATTCGCTGTTATCACTTTCATTAATTGTCACAGTTAATTATCGTTATCCAGAGTTCATAATCAACTGCCACAGGGAACGACACACCATTCAGTCCTGACATCCACGAGCATGATAAAATGTAAATATTTTCCATTAGGCTACAAATTTAAAGTTCTTCACAACATAGCACACGCTTTTTATGTTTGTTCATCCACTCCATCATTGTCATCAAAATTTGTTTCTTGAGAAACCGTGTTCACAATCTCAACAGTCACAACTTTGAACATGGCATGCCGGACAATAGCACACTTTTGTACTACAACCACTCTTTTTACATTTGCAATTAACATTCGTCATGACATTTTCAGAGGCTAAAGCCAGAGTCATCCAGTGGCAATTCAGACTACCCTACTCCAAAAGTCACCCGTTACCAACTGGAGATGGTACACTGACATGCTGTTGCAAGGCTCGTTTGTCAATGGCACACTGGTAGTTTGCTCTCTTGGCTTGTAACGGCAAAAAATCACGATTAGGAGGCGGAGATGATTCCATTACAGATTTCAAACTGAATAGGTGGTAGCGCGCTTTGTTAACAGTTGATGATGAGTCGCCGTAAAACTTGCATAAAAACTGTTCAATGTCTTCCATCAGTTGACCGGGAAATGCAAAATAATGTTGAGCCCAACTGACAAAGTTTGACAAATATCTCAGCAACTCTGCACCCAACCCGGAATAATTTTTTTGTCAACCTGAATAGCGTTTCATCTAAACACTTCAGCCTTGTTACAGTAATCCTTTTATTGAAACAGATAACCAAAGCGCTCTTCACTTTAGCACAGTATGGCCAACAAGCGAAATTTTATTTTGTCAAGTGCTCAGCAAAAGGAAGCGTTAAGAGAAATGAGCAACATTACTAGCATTGATTGCACTGTACAGTTGTCAATTTAAGACATAGCCAATTTTTTATCATCCTTAATTCCATAGTTCAGCCTTTGAAAATAGAGGAATGGTCATTAAGGCAATAGTTTTTGTGTGAAATTGAAAAGCGTCTTATTTACCGTAGAGCTAAAATTTCTTTTGACGCTTCCTGTTTTAGATAGCACATAATTGGAAGGGTAAAAATTTTCCTACACTAAAAATTATCCAATTCAAGAATCTCCAAAATGTGAGACATTGAAATCTGAGCAACATTTGAATTTTCAAGATAATGAATTAAAGAACAAGGACAATATTTGCATTTATAATTCTCAAGTTCCAAACACAGCTCATGTTTTTACATGAAAGGGTCAGAAAATAGGCTTGGAAGTTCATAAAGAACAGAGCTGGTGACTCACATGTAGGTGAAAACTACAGCCAGTACGTTTGAAATTGGGACGGCTAATACTGTAAATTTATCAAGCAAACTAAAATAAATTCTTTTTTCTCTGTCCTCAACTAAAGATTTTTTAACATAAATGATGGTTTTTCGAATTAAGAATGTGCAGGCCTACTTCCAAATGAATGTTTGGAAGTGGGAGTTTTTCAAGTTTTTTGTTGTTGTGAAATTCTCTGTGATGGACTTTGATTTGTGGCAAATGATACATTGTGGTTGTCAACACATCTGCATCTCTTTGAGCACTGTTAAATGGAACTGACTTTGACAACCTTCTTAATTTTCTAGTAGGTTCATTATCGTTTCCTTCATCAGCTTGGTCTTTTTCTTTTTTAAGAGCTGTTTCTATTTTTGACACATCAATTAATTATCTGTAATACTGATTGTGATAGAATAGCTTTTTTTCAGAAAAAAATTAAGAACTTTTCAGCAATAATACTTTTCTTGCACTCAATGCTGATCCATTTGTTTGCCTTAGACCACGTAATATCTGAAAATTCCAGGAGCTTAGAATTTTGAGCAAAATCTGAGACATGAATGCAGCAAGGAGCAGACATCTTGCCAATGTCTTGTGAAGTTGCATGTTCATTCAATAACTCATGGTTTCAGCAGTGTCCTAGTTGGCCCAAAACTTGCTATTTGATTCTTGGTATGCTGTTGTTTGCGTCGATCACGGGCAATTGAAAATGCAAATTGACCACTTGACCTAAACTGCTGTGTTAGAATCTAAATCCAATGCATACTATTCCCGTGACAAGTTAAACACGGGTGACTTCCGACACATCTCCATCTTAAACTTTGAATGTGCCGATGTTGCAGCGCATAGTCATCAAGTTTTTTCTTCGTAGAAATCATGGTGAAACCATGAAAGAAACCTGGTGGAAATAACTACATCATTTAGAATTTCACGGGAAAGTTTTGGTACATAATTTTCCCAATTTTGGACCGCACGAAATAACGTCCGATTAATTTGAATTCTACCGTAATAGCAGTTTCGTTGTTTGATTATACATGTTACTCACCGAAAACAAACATCACCTCCGTGACGGTCCGTAGCGTGTTCCGTGACAATTGGCCGGTTTTCCCTTCAGTTTCCCTTTCATCGGATTCCTCTGGTTCGAACAAATACGACACTAATCCATTAAATTGTTGTTTCTACATTTTCTTAATCTTCCGTTTCGCCGTACATTGAACTCTGCAGCTGTAACGTCCGTCCATCGCAAGGTACAGCTGTATTATGCTAACCAGTATATAATTTTAAAAACTGATCCTTCAGTAGATTTCATCAAAACTTGGCCAACTTTGCAAATTCTTGGTTGGACTTTTACTGAAAACATCTGCATTGCTCCAATACTTAAATATTGATAGCCTAAGTAAGCCAAAGTGTTCTCAGGGGGACAAGCGTGTGACAATCCTAGATACATGGAGGTTAAGAATGGCACAACTGCAATCGTTAGACAACTGGCCTTTGCACATGTGTCAAAAAATCTTAATTGGTTTCAACTTCTGCTGAACGCCTGCCGTTACTTGCTCGATGTGCGTGAAATCGAATTTTGCTTAACCTGAAGATTGCGTATGCGTGAGCTTGGAATTAAATACACATTAAAGAAAACAGGTGAATATTTTGTTCAATGTAGAGAAGTTTTGGAATTATTAGTCCCACGATCACCCATTTTACCCGTTAGCGAATTATAGTAACGTGAACGAGATTATTTGAGTGAAGAAGCCATGTTTTCTCGGGTATTCTAAATTAACGTGGACAGATTGTTCTAAAACCCCCTCGTCCCCACACACCTCGACCCACGAGTCGACCCGCTCGACTCTCGACCGCCTCGAACCACGACCCACAGCCCACAACACCTCGACCCACGACCCACAACCCCTCGACCCAGTCTACACAAGTTCGACTAGATCTGAACATAGAACATGCGCTGACCTGCAGGACCAACGAGTTGGACCGTGAGCTCGGCTGGCTTTTTCCTGTTTTTGAAATTATGAGTCGATCCTGAGTGTAATCGTCTCGTCTGCTCTTCATTGAATGGCAGATTCAACCAATTTGCGGAGAGTCCAAGGAACCGACAAAACTTTAATTTAATCGGTAAATACAGTTTGAAAAAGCAAACTGATAACTAAAAAGTATTTCAACAATATATGAAGTATATTGTAAACGAGTATACAACGGAAAGTATTAAAAATGTTAATCTATGTACATTCACGTTAAATTATACTCTCTCCCTAAATTTAGTAGCCGCTCGTGGAACTATTTCCGTGTCAAAGATAGCGCGTTCACAATGCACTATTTCAGATCACGTTGTCACACTACACTAAATCACCAGACTTGAGCCAGAGCAGACTGGCGTGAAAGGTATGTCTTATGGGACAGTCACTCACGCTACGTAATAATATTATGAGATATGTAAAAAGGGCAAAATACATCTATTGCCACAGGTTGTGGGTCGAGGGGGTCGTGGGTCGAGGGGGTCGTGGGTCGAGGGGGT
>NMRA01000773.1:119457-146042 GCA_002633005.1 Phoronis australis
CGAAGGGGTCGTGAGTCGAGAGGGTCGTGGGGGTTGTGGGTCGAGGGGGTTTTAGAACAGTCCAACGTGGACCCATATAGGATCTTGAGTTCAAGCGTAATTCCAAATTCATATTCGAGCTCCGCAAGACACTCAGTTTGGATTGACACTTCTCCCGGCATCCAACTTTTCTTAATGCACCAGACCAAAAATAAAATTAAGCCAAAAATCTGTATTAAATTAAGACCATTTTGAAAAAATGCTATGTTATGTCGAAAGGCTGTTGTTTGGGCTTATGTTTCGAATAAAAGTGTTTGCGTAAAGATCCGTTTCATTTAGTTTTTAACAAACATGATGCAGAAATAGACATTAGTGTCTTTAATGAAATAAGCAGTAACTACCTACTGTAAGTGCTCGTATTTCCGTAGTCGTTCCAGTGATATCACTCTTTGAGATAATTTGAAAATTGAAATTGAAGTCCTTTAACCCCTTAACTTAAGTATCTTGCTAATAATGCTCGGCGACATTTTGCTTTAGTTGTTCCTATTTGTCAGTATTTTGCATGCAATGCACCAGTCACGCTGGTTTGTCTACAGTGAACTTTCGCGGCTAATTAAAGTAAAGCGTTCGATCTCCCTCCATATCGATGACTCTAGGTCGCCAAATCGAACGCTGATCACTGTTACAAGCCAGTGCTGCATTCGTCGAGCATTTATCCGGTAAAAAATCTTTGCTACATTGTATAACCGCCTGCTTTCTCCTGTCATTGCCAAGTACACCCTGGTTGCGGCGGGACTTTAAACTATTAACGTCCACTAAGAGGTGGGCCTGCTTTCGGTTTTCTGGCTAACGTATGCTCTTGTATTGTACTTGCGCTCATGAAATATGCCAAACGATGGCTACTAGCACTATACAAACAATGGATAGGAATACACTTGACACTTTTTACTTTATAGTTCTGTCACATTTACAAAAATTCACCGCGACTGTAAGATTAGGTCACAACTCTTTGGAAACTCTACCTCTACGTAATTTGAGATCCATTTTGGCAGGAAGAGATAACCAGGAAGGGACAACTGTTTTAGCGCATTTTAACGTATTTTCAAAGGTGATTTCAAAAGTAAATGTTAAAGTAGTCTGGAATCCAAGCATTGTGTTTGAAAGCTTAACTCTTTAGCTATAAAATAACACCACTTTTGTCCCCAAAGACTTCATATTAATGGCACTGGGATGCTTTGAACATGACTTGTTTTACCCTTCCAAAAGATGCCTCTTCCCAGGCATGTACTCGGGCATGATCCTCTTTTTTGAACCAACAGATGTCACTAATATATGCAAATGAGGCTCGCGTCGTCTACGTCATACGACGTCATACGGCGCGAGCTTCCAATTTGAACCCTCGAGTGCCTATAGTGAATGACTTGAAACGCAGTTCTATCTGATTGGGCAGATCTAAGAAAATTAAGAACTCATACAAGTCAATGTTCAAAGAACATTGAATGGTTTCACATGAAAATACATTTAATTGTATTTGGATACGTTTGCATGTGTGTATGCGTGGACTTCGTCATTTTGCTTAAATCCAGATTTAGAAGCAGGTGTTAGTCAAGAAATTAGCTGCTCCCGCCACGGTGGCCGGTGTCGTGGCGTCGCCGGGAAGTCTGATCCATGCATGCGCAATTCGACGAACTAATGCTAGTCGCTGGTCAGCTCTGCTATGATTCATGCGCAATTCGACGAACTAAATGCTAGTCGCTGGTCAGCTCTGCTATGATTCATGCGCAATTCGACGAACTAATGCTAGTCGCTGGTCAGCTCCGCTATGATTCATTCGAGACGTGCGGCTTAACTCGAACCTATACCCGTGTTCTGGCTCCAAGGTCGTTTTTTGACCCAGTTTCGGGAAAAGTTCATTTTAATACGGTCATTTCCTGAAGATTTTTTGGAAAGATATGATCCCGAAATCCTTGGCCTATAGAGCTGTATCAAAATTCCTTGTTGAAACACGGCCACTGGTCCAGCTTCTGCAGGGCGGCTGGGAAAATGAACGCGTGTCCCAAAAAAGGACACACTTCAACCCCTCAGTGCAGTTCAAGTTCTTTCCCCGTCAATCACTGTGCGCGGATTCTACTGCATGACTACACCTTATTTTTAACGTGGGTGCGTCACTGAGTCACAACGTGTCCAGCCTTTGCAGTGTGCACGGGAATGGCAAGCAAACGATTCGGTCTAGAAGAACCTAAATTCATTGCACAATACTGGGAACTACAAGCATCAAGGAAGTGCAAAGACAATCTTTCCAAATTTATGAGCAATGACTTGAACTTCTTTTTTGATCTACGGTTTGTAAATTTTTGAATTTCATTAGTCTAGTTTTTAATTCAATAAAGCATTTAGAGCTGCCCGACATTCAAGAAATACCCCTGTTATCGTTTAGGGTCCTTCTTTGCGATATGGTGGTCTGATGATGGATCGAATTTTTGCCTTCAGGCTTCAACTAAGTTCAGTGACGCATCGCCATTTCTTACAAGACAGCTTCTGTGCTGTGCACGAATGTTTTGTGTTTTTGATGAATTTGGAATCTCAACTTCCCCTCATGAGTAGTTGGTAGTGTCATGCCGGAGGTGTACAGAAGGCGCAGTACTGAAAAAAGTGAGGGCTAAAGCCCCCTCAGCCCCCCTGTAGTGCACCGCCTATGGACCACTGGAAAACTTGGACTGAATTAATACGCTCCGAAAAACTTTTGCTTCACAAATTTTCTCGAATTTTCGAAATACATGTATGAATGATTAAGTACACATTTTCAAGGGCACTTAGACGACCTATGCTGCAAAAACGGAGACCCTATCAACAATTGTCCTGGCCAGGGCCCTCAAATGGTAAGCCATACACTGATACCGAGTTGTCAATGTTCTCTTGAATTTTCGCTCTGATCAGTATTCGAAGTCTTTCTTTTTTGTCTTTCCCCAGCCCCACACCTTTGTCGGTTGCCATGGTTTGACCCTGAGGCATGCAATTTTTTTGGGGTGGCACTCGCCCTCCCCCCGCTTACTAAGGTCCTGATGCAAGGAGTCCATCGTTGGTCCAAGGTCAATGTTGTGTTTCAACACGCATTCGTTGTATAGCTTGAGCATTAAATTAAAGGTTTAAGAAATACAGTATCAGTTTTGCGCGTTTAAAGGCGAAGGCAACCTTTTTTCATGTCATTTTTAGCAAAAATAAGGTTCGTTGATTATCCCAGACATATTTTTCACTTATTTACTGCTTTTCGTAATTTAATTGATTACTCGTTGTCTACTCCGGAAGTGACGTTTTGGGAGGCAAGAATTTCGCGCCAATTTCTTTTCATATAGTCTGACTGAGAGCAGTCGAGTCAGTCATTGTTCTACCTCGGTTGTGATAAGTTCGGTCGTCGTTTGCTTTTGCTTAGGAGTCAGTCAACATGCCACGCTGTTGCTGCGTACTGGGGTGTACTCATTATTGTCTCACGTACAGAGTAAGAACTGTCCCACTTGCCCGAGTGTCCCGCGACACACTCCCACTGAAGAGTGATCTGAGCACCCAAATTGCTTGCATCCCGCCGTGTGACTCCCTCGCCACACACCTGGCACCTTCCAAATAGCTCCAATACAAGTCCACAATAAACTTATCAAACTTAGGCTCACCGATCTGTTCATTGGATGACGAACTGTCCTCTTCACTGGGTGTCGAACTGGGCCTGTATTCACTCCCACTACTCAACATCGCTGCAGGACTGCTTACAGGCTCTGGGCTCAGAGACAACAGCACAGGGCGAATCACTGCTAGTTTCCGAAATTGCACGCAATGGGGTACGTTCGGAGGCACGGGTGACAGCAGATGAAGTGCCTCCAGTCAGTGTATATAGTGGCCACAGCTCCCAAGGCTTCTCGCTTCAAAAACGCACTTCTCGGGGTTGGCGACGGGGCACTGCCGGGAATCGACAGCGACGGTATGGTACCCTTCTTAAGGCGTTGTTTTGCAGGGACCTTCATCAATTCAGCGTGCATATCTGTCATAATCTGACGGCAGACAATGCTTGCCACACACTCGGTAACCCTCCACTGCTTTGTACGTTGCGTGGACGGGTAACTCTGCGTTCTTCACATGAACGAGCTAGCCAAGTACGCGAAGTGTGTCATCCTTCGGAAAGCGACGCAAGGTACCCAAAGCGCGTGTGAGACGTGGCATGTTGACTGACTTGTAAACAAAAGCAAACGACGACCGAACTGATCACAACCGAGGTAGAACAATGACTCACTCGACAGCTCTCACAGTCAGACTATAATGAAAAGAAATTGGCGCGAAACTCTTGCCTCCCCAAACGTCACTTCCGGAGTAGATGACGAGAAATTAATCAAATTACGAAAAGTTGCAATTAAGTGAAAAATGTGTCTGGGATAATCAACGAACCTTATTTGTGCTAAAAGTGACATGAAAAAAGGTTGCTTTCACCTTTAATTGTGCGTGTAAAAGGGTTTATAGATTCGTACTGAATTTGTTGCTGCAACTTGTCTCATGGGCCTGTATCCGGCACGTGACCACAAATGTGGACACTAATTCGGCTATTGCGCAAGTCGACTGTAGCAAGGTGGCCAGTGAAAATGTAAGGCAGTGACAACTCGCATTTCTAGTCTCTTATTATGAAAACCATTGAAGGCAATTACCAGCACCTGCAAACAAGAATTTGGAAGTATGGAGAATTTCAACAGGAGTTAGTTGTATACTTAGTCGCGAAGCTACCGACATTCCAGCCACGGTTACTGCCGGTCCTTTGAAGCAATTATAGCACATATATACGAATTTTTAAGAATGGCAAGGGTGCGTTGTGTGTTGACGGAAATGTCCATGGCGTCAAGGAATTTGAGGCATTTAATGATGAACAACACCTAGCAAAACTAACTTCCAAGTATGCATACTGTGGCGGAATTAAGAAATACGATTATGGCAGTGCTAACTGTAGCAGAACCACAAAGTGTGCTAAAATGGTAGAAAATTAGGCATAACATTTTTGTAGCCTGAGCAGATAAAAGGTTGATTGGCGCAAGAGAAGGCCGATGTCTTCAATGCTCAGAAAAATTTCGGCAGGCAAGAGACTTGCCAAGAAAACGACACAGTTGAGTCCGGGCATTCTAAAGGAAGAACTGCAGCCAATTCCAATTATTCGGTGCAACTTCTCTCACCCGACAGTGTTGTTTCACGATACCGCAACCTCAAACAGCGTCAAAGAAACAAAACGCGGAGGATGAGATATTACAGAGTATTAATATTTATTCTTGGATACAGGTGTCCACCTCAAAATTAATTTCCCACGGCCATTCTTTATGCCAATAGCAATGTTTTCGTCAACTGAAGAACAGGAATCATGACATCCCGCACGCTCCGTCTATGGTTCTGACACTTCAAACTTTTGTCAACACGACATGTAGCCGCAGAAAGTTTGATGTTGACCTCATTCTAATCTCTGCAATCCACTGTCAGGGGACGAAAACAATTCAAAGTCCGCTCCTCGAAATAGGGCTTGCTTAGCTGGAATTCAGAACTGCGGTCATGAGAGTGTTTTCACCTCCTGATTGCGAAGCGATCGAGTGGTATCTTCATCAGCGCGTGCTCTCAGTGGGAGGTCACCGCTTTATCCACTCAAGCGCTCGACCAACAACTGACGAGAGTCTCAGAACTCCCACATGCAAATTTGATATGCAAATGAGGGAGTACTTGACTACTGCGCCATCTATACATCGACGGAAAAGCTTAAATACCCGTGACTGCGTGTGGGAAGTTGCGATTGAGTGCTCTGAAGTCGATATTTTTAAAGTACAATTACACCACTGTATAAGGTTGCAAAGTGAGTTTTTTGATATCCTTCTATAGAAAAAGCTTTAATCTCTCTGATAAAATCATCTGTTTCCTTTTAAACGAAACTTAAGTCCTGAAATTAGACCGGGGAAGGAGGCCAAAAACGGCGATTTAGCTAGTTGTCCCTTCCTGGTTATCTCTTCCTGATTTTGGCTATAGCCTTTACCATTATCTTACACGCGAATTGGCTATTCTACTACTAAATCATGTCAACAATCAATAAAAACAAATAGTCATTCAAAATGGCAAGAAGACAAAGGCAGATCACAGACCTTCTCGTATATAAATTGACAAAATATACAAACTTTCAATAAAATACAATCAGTAGAAGTACAGCAAGGTTAAGGCGATAAATGACCTATATGTGAATGTTCGTCATCCTTGGTAAACTGACAACACTTTCACTATGAAGCAGATGTTCCCTTGAGTTGTGGCTTGCTAGCACCATTTGCTTTGGAGAGTGATTTTCAGCATTGCTTGTCCAAATTTGGGTCGAGTTGTTTTGATTGATGTGTTGATTATATGATGTTTGTGCGTTACTAGACGAACGACCGTTGGCCAAAGGTAAACTTTTTTGTCCAGACATTGGCCTTCGATTGGTTGACGGGGAGTTTGGTGGAGTGTAGTCCGGCGGAGGCATATCTAAATTACAATCATCGTAGTCGGGTGGAGGCTCGTCGAACTTCTGAAATTGCGTTTGAAAGTAATGAAATGAATTAGTAGTGATCAGATTACAAATATCACATTCTTTGTTTCTGTCTGTTATAACAGCTGTTATCTGGACCACACATAGACCTTTGCCCAATAGGATACAATGCAAGACTTCATATGGTAAAACTGGGCACAGTCTGACTGATCACTTTAAAAGTCTGTCGGACTGCAAGTCGCACCTGGTCGCAATGCTAACGTCATTCAAAAAGACCCCAACACTGTTACTGCTATCGGTTTTGCAAAAAATAGAATTTTGAAACAAAATGACGAAGGGATTTCCGTATTCCACGCCGGAATCTCCAGTAACCAGTGCAAAGGAGAGACCCACTGCACATCATTTTTAAATCTGTGCAGACAATACTAAAGATACGAGCATGTGTACACTCCTCTTCAACTCACCTTGTTTCCGAAGCCTGAGTTAACGATGCCATGCTCGGGATCTTTCTCTGGGTGTTCTCGTGCAAACTCTTCGTCAACCTCATGTTGATGGACAGCTGTCATGTAAGGGGCGGGGCCAATCCAGCTGAGAAGGACGGGTAGAAAGGCCAAACCATGGAACAGTCCATATACCACCACTCCGAGAAAAACCTTGAATATCAGAAGCATGTTAGAATGCCCGAGAAATTTATTAACAACGACACAACGACCACGAATTCTAAATCCAAACATCTTATCATTTTTGGAGAAATTCTTTGGCACATTACACGAAAATGAGCATTTTTATATCTAAAACGTGCACACATGAATGAGGTGGAAAACGTAAAAATCTGATTGCCAGATCAAAAATGGTCAAGAAACCTACTTTAAAGTTCCTACGGCCTCACTGACTATAAAGCATGCAAGATGTCTGACTTACCTGAATGGTAGTAAACAAATGTGATTGGTTCAAAAACCCGAGAGATGCTTAATACTGCTAGGACTTGCTCATAGAGAACGCTCGTGTCTATCAATTTATCTTCACTTGTGTTACTTCGCATGGTTAGAGTAGGCAGTCTAAGCAATGCATTTTATGCCACGAACGTGTCCTATTTAATTTGCCACGAAGAAGACGGCAACAGTATATACAGAGACTTAAGTCGTGTACTCAGTGATTTCGTGCATCGATCTTGCCAAAATCGCGAAGTTCTCGCCTTACTGGTTGCACCCTGGACCTGACTCTGTTGGTGGTCTGACAAGATTGAGCTCTTTTCCGACAGTATACGTGTGGGTTTCATCACATATGGTATAGAGTGGAAAATTGCTTTCGCTTAAAACGGAATTCATTAGTAAATTATCCAACTTACCTTAAAAAATGTGGTGAAGACGTATGAGGTTGACATTGCCAGTAGGATGAATGCAAGAAATGTACTGAATCCGCCATTGAATACAGCCGGTCCCATATCGCCTATGGTGGTCAAAGCTCTCTCTGAAAACACAGATTACAAGGTTTAGCCCCTGGACAAAACACTATTCTATAGTTCAACCGGAACATATCTGAACTGTCGGTACCCTGATAGTCTAAGAATACACGAAGCTAAGGTTGCTGAGGGTATAATTACTGGGTACACATTTAATTATGCCGGTTTTTGACATATTACACAGGTGGGTTGGACATATCAAACGTATGGTGGTTTTGCTCATTGCGTGATTGGATGTTACTTACAGTCATCAAAGGAATCTATAGCTACCATCGCCAAAGTCAACAACCCTGTGCTCATGTCTAAAACGAGGTTAAGCATTTAAAATCGCTAGTCACTCTCACGTGAAACGTAGTGCAATCCATCCGTCTCTGACTAGATAATGTTGGGTTCCATACAGTGCAACCGCGTGTTCTGCCTGTAATTGACCTTAATCTCAGTCAACTTTTGAGTGGCAGGGGTCCAAGTCTTTGGCATTCTATTCTAATAGTCCGATGGTTCTATGGTCTGGATTTTCTTTCTACCGACTACTGAAACTTAACACTGCAGATTTCGGTTATACATGTAGAACCTTCATGTATTTTCTGACATCTTTTGAGAATACGTAGGTCCGACAATCGAACTGTTGGAAAGGTGAACCTTCGCATTACTGAGACGCACCCGACTGACAGTGTACATGTACTTGCACATTTGTTCTCGTTGTTTGGATTAGGTTTGCTCTTTAAAATCGGCTCACACAACTCATGGCACTCCCCATCTGTCTGCAAAACGGCCAATACATGACAACATCTGGCGTTAACTTTCGTGATCTCCGAAGAAACTAGAAAGCTACCCAATATAGTTAATTAATCTCACCGTTGCGTGTGCCTATTTCAGTCATGAACATGTGCGCGATGTGAGCGGAGTAGTCCACGGCCAGTCCAATAGCCAGGATGACTTGAACAGAGCTTACTGTATCGATTGTCAGGCCCCAGAGGTACATCATACCTCCCAAATCGACCTGTGCAATAAAAAGTAAGTTTTCAGTGGCACATTTTCATGTTTTGTTCATAACGAGAAGCAAGGCACGTGACATTCCTGATCTGTTGTACCAAACCCTTCCAACATGCATATGCTTTTATCATAATCCACACATTTTCTCGTACGTTGAAATGCCATTGCTGCCACAATTGGCTATTACCGTATCTACTTAATAAATTCATGGGCTTGTTATCAGGTGTCGGGTTTTAAAACAGTCCGGTGGGTTTTGCCCCGGAGGGTTTAAAACCCACCGGATACGGAACTACAATAATGCCATGGAGGTTCACCAGTCAAACTTCAAGAGCAAACTTACAAGAGTCAGCACGACACAGAGTAGAACCATTAAACTTGTCCATAGATTGGCTATGAGAAGCAGCGTCACAATAAAGACACAGCCAAAGGCCAACCCGATGTTTCTGTACAGTTCTTCTTGAATAACCTATGGTTGGAAATACAGGATATGATCATTACACTGTAATACGATCTCTGCACCAATACCAGCTCTCTAAAAATAGTGCTTTGTAACCCTTTTTAACACTAAGACGTTTGACGTATCTTTGAAAACGCCATACAAAATTTACTGAACGGGCAAGTGTGACCTATACACTTAAGACGTGTTACACGGCAACTGTGGGGAAATCCACCCACCAAGAACCACAATATTCAATATACAATGAGTATGCGTTATTAATTGAACCCTTCTGATGTCATTTAAGTTTTTATTTGAAATAGTTTTTTATTCAATATAATAGGTACGGTAAAGATCATACAATTACAGATGCAATAACTTTTTGTTCTAGTCAAGGAACTGTTAAGGTGTTAACTTACAGTGCTGATATGTACACAGGTAATTTGACATTGGAGAAAAAACACAGTAGAAGCTATGATTCATTCAGATTAAGCAAACAAGGTCAAGACCTTGCCAGCGTTCTATAAATTCACAATACTTCATTTTGTTTATATATATATATATATATATATATATACCGTTCAGTGGAAATGTACAATGCAACTTCCTTTTTAAACATTGCAAGGCAGGGATACTTGCACTTTAACCTTTGTTTATAATTGTGGTTCTTTCCAAGGCAAAGAACCATACTTTGTAAAACTGCTTCCACCTGAACACCAAACAGAACTGATTGTATAGACAGTTCTAAACTATGTCCAACTGCATGTTCGAGCCAGTTATTTACATTAGTCCAAAACTGCTGAGTAAAGTTACAAGACCAGTACACATGGACAATAGATTCGATTTCATTTAACCAAAAAGTGCACAGTGAGCTATCAATTACGCCAATCTTGTACAAACATTCATTGCAGCCTACTATTCTATAAACCAGCCTAAACTGGAACCATCTCGGAGAAACATCTTCGTGATTGAATAGATGTAAGAAAAAACATTGTACCACCATTCTGCAGTATCCGGGAGATATAATTTTTCACTCCACTTCATTTGACACTTTGTTTCCCACAATTCTGAGAGACAATAACGTGGTAAATTTTATCTACTCTTTTGACATCTCCCAAAATAACTTCAATGTATCGTGAACGACGAGGTAAAATTACTTGGTGCTTTCCCTCTCTGAGATGACTCCAGATAGAATATAATGAACTTTATTTGAAATAGTATCAGAATTTCTTTATAACATTAATGCTCTTTGTGTGAGTCGATAGAATTGTATACTTGTGTATGAAAATGAAATATTTACATTCGTAATCATGTATCATTGTAATCTTAACATCATTTTTTAAATTTATGAATTGGTGTATAATAATTGTATATAGGCTTCTTTGCATTTGTTAACGCAGGTCTAATGCCTCTTGGTGCTTTCTGGATTATGTATATTCATTGTATTCTGAAGATTTCGTAATAAACATCAAAAAATGTCAGTTAAGTGAAACGCCCATGATACATTAGCATAGACAGTCTTACTATCCTTTTAATGCTATGGAACGCCTGGTGTCACTGAGAAAGATGCACATCACACAGTCGCGCTGGCTAAGGCTTACCTTGTTGCCCTCCCAGTTAAGATATTGGCGACTATACGCAAAACACTTGTCCTCGGGTAGCCCACTCTCCCTTGTGATGCGGCGAAGATCGTCCATTGCTTTAACCTCAGTCTGAGCATCCGGTAAGTTTTTGTGTTTCAAGTTGATCTTCGATGCCTGAAGCGTGACACATTGAAAGTGTGCATTAGTGTTGTATAGTTAAGTCTTGCAAAAAACGACCAAAATAACGCCATATTCTTCAAATACGTCAAATGATTACTGCCGCGAAAACCATGTGTTTTGGTTTTGCTACTGAAATTTTGAGGGGTGCTTGAATGGAATTTGACTGACAATGTTTGTAAGGAAAAATATTTCAGGCTGCATCTCGCCCTGTTAAGCTGGATCGAATGAAAATTGAAGCAGGCCTTTTTACTTTCACGAATTGGTGTCATAATTATCCTCAGAGTCACAGGATTCCAATTCCGTTGCCAAAATACATATCAAGACCATCAGTGTCTCAACAAAACATTTCACATGTTATGGTATGGGCTTGTCCAAGCCTAAAATTGCGCACGTACGCATTGCTTGTGACTTGAGTAATCGGCTCATTTGGCAATAATTAAATATCTGATGAGAATGGTAATGTCTGACGCGCTTCGGTTAAGAATTAATAAGGTCAGATAAACAGGGGTGAAATGCGGTTTTGAACAAAACATTTAGAATACTAAACAAGTTTCGTCAGTCGAAAGATACAACTAAAAGTCAAATATTTCGAAACTTTCAGACCTATTTATACATGCCTAGTTACTTTACTTTTCATTTTTTAAAAACTGAGAAACCTCAGGTGAGTGAGTACCCATAATGCATGAGTTACCTGTCATCACTATGGCGGTCATTTATGTGATGCTGCAACACCAAAAATAAAAATTCAACAAGAAAAAACCTTATTACATTGAGTTAAGTTTGAGAATATTTTGACTTGTGTTGATTGAGTATTATTTGGGTCTAAGACTCGATTCAATTTAATTGCTTAAAGTCTGTTTCATGAACATTTCTTAACAAAAATGAAAGAAAAACATTATCTTTAATTGAAGTGAAACCTAAACAAGTCGAAATAATAGTTTTGCAATGACAACCTTTTCCGGTTTTCCTGAATGGTCTGCATCAGCCCTTTTACAAGTGCACGCTCGCACGTACGCTCGCACTCACGCAAGCACGCACGAACGAACGTAATTTAGTATCAAGATGCACTTACAATGAGTATGAATTCGCCATCATCTGTCTCCGTGATGTTAACCGAGTTCGTGTACTTCCTTCCGGCTGGAACCCACATAACAAAAGCATTCAGCAGCCGGTAGAAGTAAGTCGCGTTTCTGGGCCAATTATCTGAAAAACGGAGAATGAAGCGTATCATTCTATTACTAGTGTTACGCTAAAATACGATCAAGGCTGGCGTCTAATGTCTTTACTCAAAACCCTAGGCGTATATGGTCTTGACTTTCGGGGAATCATATGACATTTTTGCCCGAACATAGGCGTAGGATAATCTCACCCACTCCTTCCCGGTCGTCACCGATTTCATTCTTCAATGCCCTACTTATATACCTTTCTCGTATTTTTCGCCACCCGATCTTTGTTGTTTTGTCCTAATTTTTCGAAATTTTTCTTTTTCCCGAATCTGGGGCAATTGCTCCCCTTCCTCCGCCAAATACGCCTATGCTAGAAAGAAACTCGACTGCTAAACAGGCCACATTCGAGTGAACTGAGACATTACTCCAATCATAACTTATTAAGTTACATGTAGGAGTGTGAGTCGGATCTGAGCTCGGAGATTAAACTGTGGCTCCAGATAAATTTTTACCTTTGTCGTATTTTTTGCAGCCTGATCTTCACTGTTTTGTCCCATTTTTTTTCTAATTTTTGTTTTTCTCAGAATTTGGGGCATTTGCTCCCCTTCCCCGCCAAATACGCCTATGCTGGAAACTAGCCTCCTAAACAGGCCACGTTTCGAGTGAATTTACACATTACTCCAATCATGACTTATTAAAGGAGTGTGGGTCCAGATAATTATTTATAATTATTTATATTTGCATGCCGGACTCTAAGACGTCAATTACACACAACAGAAAGAGTCGCATGCTCGGTCATATTAACGCAGATTACGTCCAACTTAGTGCATATTATATCTCGACAGAGGCCGTTATAGTCAATGACGGTAATTCATTTCTGTGACACGTCTGGTTGTTTTCCAACATAAAAATTCTATTTCACAATGAATGTCTGTTTCAGGAACAATACAAGACTGTCAAAAAACCTCGCCTTCTAGTGTTTCTATATGATAAGTTTCTCCAAATATGAAGCTATTTGACTACACGTACATGTACAGTATCTATCTGCACTGTGTACCAAATGCGACAACTGACTGTTATCTCACCGTCCACCACAATTAGACCACTAATCGTAATGAAAT
Source organism: Phoronis australis (assembly GCA_002633005.1). Taxonomy (NCBI): domain Eukaryota; kingdom Metazoa; phylum Phoronida; family Phoronidae; genus Phoronis; species Phoronis australis. The sequence goes on from NMRA01000773.1 coordinate 132,898, forward strand.
TTATCTCAATTTGTTCCTAGAAAAAATGCATGTAGATGTAAGTTCAGGGCTTGGAAAAACGTACTGCTCGTTATTGATTGAAACCAATATTCACAAATTAACTTGTAGCGAGGTGTTTTTGCTAATCAAGCAATAATGAATTGTATGCTCTTCGCAAGAACAATAACCAGCTTTCACTCAAGTAAAATGCAAGCTGGGATCAATTTGATAGCGGTAAGCGATCTAATTCAAAAGTTAGTCTCTTTGACTAAACGGGCGATTATATCCGGGGTAATTATTGATCGAATAAAATATTACTATTCAATTGTAGTCTTACCACTGTTCAAGTATTGTAAAGTACGGTTGTCGGTCGATTCGTTAAGGAACTTTTTGTAAGCCGTAAGGAAACTATCAACTGTTCCTTCGTATGTGTACCGACTCTTAGCTGCCTTTTGCGCAATCTCGTCCACGTATTTCCAATCTTTATAATAGTCGATGTCACCTAAAGAGAACATTCTTACTATATACCTCTATCAACACAGCATAACAATGGTTCCTTTTGGTCAGAGCAACGGGTCCACATGAGCGGCCTGCGCACGTCTGGTACACCGTGTACCATATCTGCTGCAATCATTTTCAAAGACTACGAGAAGTGCATGTATAAGGAAAGGTGCCTAGAACAACAACAAAACAACGTGACTACCCCTTGATCCACTTTAATGATGCGAACTGTCACAGTTACGATACGGTTAAAGCTCTGATAAGACCCCGCTAACGACATGAAATTCTCTTTGAACTGTTGGAACTTTTCTAGTGACATTGTGAATTACACGTAAATATTTCCAAATAAAAATGAAAAAAATATTGCATGGCAGCATGAAAAAGATAACAATATTATCGTTTACCTATGATGTATGAACAGTAAATCTCATGATAGAAATGTATGTGTAAACCGAAACGTAAGTCATACCTATGTATATTGACGTGCTGACGCCATCGCTTGGGTAGTACCTATCGGACGCGTCGTAATAGTCGTTTAGATAGGAGTCGCTTGCAAGAAACCACTTGAAATCGAAATTCTGTTTCAGGTTGATTATGCCCCAAATATTGAGGCCAAGGAGGCCGGCTGTGATAACAAGCACGGTGATCTAAAACGGATCAGTTGTCATTTACATTGACAATGGTTGTAAAAAAAGACATTTCATATAGGATCCAGCTTTGATATGCAGACATGATGCCTACATGTACTCGAATGTGAATATCTTATAACAAAGATAAATTATACATGAATGCCTTCTTATTTTTTTCTATATGAATTTTGTGGTCGACTAACAAAACAAAGGTACCGTTATAGTAAAGTTTATGTTTACATTAGTGCAACGATGACTATTCTGATGCGAAAACATAAATTTGTGCCACTTGACGTAAATCGTATATGCAAGCATTTAGTATAATTTACTTTTGGAGTATTATTGTTGCGTTCAAAAACAATACAGTAACAGTGAATGCGCCATTAACAACGTTCACGCCGTAATTTCATATTCAGTAACACTTTTCTAAGATTACGAGGGCATGGAATAACGTGGAACGATCTGTACCTTCACGGGAGTTTTCATCAGCAAGGGAGCGTAGATTTTTTCAAAAAACATCTGCATGGGTTCACGCTGGCCGCACGCGCTTGCCTGGTAATCTTTGTGTACGTAACAACAGCAGCAGGCGTTCCGGAAAACTTCTGTCCGCTTCTCGTTTAGTGTGTGACAAGCAACAAAGAAGGTCGCTGACAGAAAGTACAAGGCGATGATGCCAAGGCAAGCGAAGGCGCAGAACGACTGGAGAGCAGGCAGTATCTGGAAGGTACAGTGAATGGGAAACGCATTTATTTTCATCTCATTTCCTTGTAGACCAAGCTGGGCCGGCGAAAGAGGGTGCTCTTGTACTTCGATAAGTTTTTTCCTGTATACACCTTATCATTATGCTGAAGATAGGAAATTTTAATGGTTCTGATCCGGCCACACACTTTTTTGTCTTCAATACCACGGCCCTGTTTTCTTTGATTGGGGGTATATTGTGCCAGCTGATGTTTGCCAGCATATGTAAAACAACTGTTTGAAATAAGGAGAGAATCGAAAAATGCAAACATTAACTCACCGTTGAAGCGCCTATTGCAAACGCCACAAAATCTGTGATAGACGTCACAGTTATTGCCACCCCTGCGTGTTTCAGCATAATTCCTATTCTTTCTTCGAGGGGATGCTCGTGTTCTTCTGGTGTGAGATTCCGCCATGCTTGTATGATCACAAACATGTCGTCGACGCCAATGCCTGTTTAAGCATGACACATTCAATGCACTTGCAAATGTTTAGAAATTTTAAAGTTTATTCAAATAGGCTTTGTGCCCAGTCTCTAGACGCTTTGACTGTAATACAATATTCTATGTTGTATTGTCCCGTGTATTACTTAAAACGATTATGTGCTTTTCTTTCAAGCATCATAGGCAAACCAATCCAACACTAGTTCAATATAGACGTTTTTTATTACCTTTGACAAGTTTTATCCAAATACCAGTAAACAATAACAAATAATACATGTCAGACCTATCACGAAATTGAGCAAGTGCCAAGAAAATAAATGCACTAAAAACGTCATGAGTGTACTGTTTTCTTCAAAGTATTTCAGCTTACCTAGAAGTAAAAACGGAAGAATAGAATGAACAGGTCCGTAAGGAGCTCCAAAAGCAGACGCCAGTCCAAACGACACGAGAATAGAACAGCCAATAACGATGATTCCAGAAAAAGAGAGCCATGCCTACAAAGGTAAAAAAGCTTCATTACAATAAATTGTCTCACCGTCACGTCTATTCAAGACCGAATGCTAACCAAAAACGTCTTTTTCACAGTTAAGGGATATCTTGACCGACAATATACTCTTGACAGCCAAAGCTGTGACCGTCGTTTGTTACTTCTGATAGAGCAACACTTGCAAAAAATGTCTGAATCTCCCATTTACTTCTTTAAACCGACACTAGCGTGTATTCTGTTACTTAGATCCACTCAGATTATCTGCCCATGTAACTCAGACGTAAAAATTTGTAGCATTATCTTGTACTATTGGACATCAAAAGCAATGCCAAACAACCATTTTTGCATTTGATAGCTGGGTTTCCCTCTCCAGTAAGCTGTTTCGTTGACGAACTATTTGTAACGTACTCACGACTCCCAGCAATAAATCCGTGAACACAAAGGTAAGTGGTTAAGGTAGTGCTAGAATCCTGCTGAACCTACCCTATGGTTGACACACGTAAAGAGGCCTAGGACTAGAGTTACGTAACAGATGATAAGGCCGTATCCAGCTGACAGGAAGATAATGTCACTTCTTATATTTCCTCCGCCTTCATCGCCAAAGCTGAAATCAGGATGAAATTGAGTAAGAAACTTACTCTTGCAAGTTGTGAAAATACGGTCGAAACGAATCCACTTACACGTATAAACAATTAAATCATTGTGAATGATCATCAAGCTAATAGTCAAATTCTAATATCTAAACTAAAATAATTTTGAACAAAAAACACTTTCAAATTTTCAGCATTTGCAGTACTCTCTCCACTACAAAGGTCACCATTTTCTTGAGGTAACGACCAAAAAGTATTGAAAACTCACCTCCTTGTAGAAGAGACATAAACTTTCTTAACGTCTTTATGACCCTCTTTGCCAACGTCTATGTACTTCGACTCCCATTCAAGCACGTGTTCGTCCCCCTTCAAAATCAAACGAGAGCATACATGTATGTAAAACAAGACCGCGACAAAAGAAAGTCCGAACGATACGTTTCCTTTTCTTTTAATTAAACCTGAATATCACTTTAAGCCTTCCTCGAAAGAAAATATTTCATTCTAGATGTGTTGACTATATATATGGGATTTTAGCACTCAAAAGTAGGCACGTCAATGGTGCGTCAAGTAGCCTGTTGGCATCATGTGGCGCAACCGCGAGAAAAAGGTAAGTGTTCGTTAGCAGTAGTCCAGTACGTGCAGAGGGTACCCGAATGTATTGAATAAAACACCGATGTTAGCGGGTGTTGCTCGTAGTTAGAATTTGAATTGACTGAGGATTATCGCGGTGACGTAGACGAAAGTCAAGCAACAAGAGCAAGCGTCCATCGCCTAGTGTAATTTATGACTTCCGTGTGGTCAGCGTGATGCCTTTAAGGTAATAAATGGTAGGTGTTACCCGTTATGGCAGTCTTTAAAAACAAATGTGGTAAACGTCTCACGGCACCCTGTTTTCCGCTAACGCTTCAGAACAAAATCAGTTTTTTTGGTTTCGGGGTTTGAAATTTTTCATGACCAACCCATTTCAAATGATTATCAGATATACAATGTATCAACAGTAACATTTATTTCGGAAAACCTCGTTAGCAGCCAATTTTTCATCAGTAACATAACTTGCCGTTATCACCGACATATATGTTAACATGACTATAGATAATGTTGTGTACGTGTAGAAATACAGAAAAATGTCCATGTTTTGTTAAATTCGAAAAATCTTATCTCAGAAATGGCCGATCGTATGCAACAAGTTGTAAAGAATCGGTTTTAAAATGTTGTAATTTTTATGAGGGGCCATAAAAATTACGACTTTTATGAATTTGTTGCATACAACAAAAACGAAATAATATTTAAGAAAAACTGTAACCGCATTTTTGAGATATCATATTGAACATTTGCAACAAATAAAATTTGATCGAGTCATTGATACAATTGCTTTGCTGTCGATGTACATTTTTTATCAATTTTTACTAAAAACATAGTCACATGACTCTATTAATAACAGATTGTTAAAAAGCAAATATATCCAATTGTGCAAGTTTACCGAGCTAAAGTCTGTAGTTTTGTAGAGATTTGGCTAAACGCGCTGTCTTGTCAGCAAGTTCCTACACATGTACACGACCTTAACCCGGAAACGTTACAACATAAAATAATGCTGCGTCCTCTGATATTGTAACGAGTTCTGCGTTCCATTGAGATACGATTATTTATCCAATGATATATAAGAACCATAGTCCTATCCGGAAAACTTATAAAAGTTAAAAAAAAAATAAGGATAGTCAAACTTGATTGGTTCCCTCGCTAAATGCTAAATGGAATGACTAGTGCTGTAGTGGGGCGGAGACGCACGTAGGCGCAGCCAACTAACTACCTTTTGGCATTTGAACGTACCGCCTACGCACCGTAAGTTACTTTCAGTGCTCGAGGTGATACGGTGGGCGTCTATTTGCCTCTGATTTCACCACTACAGCACTGGCAGTAAAGCTCAAAGTCTCTGTAATTCTTGTTGCAGGTGCTTAGCGACCACAAACTTACTTTCTTGGTGCGAGACAACAAAACTAAGGATTAACCTTATCCTGTGCTAGGCGAGGTCAGCCGAAAACGAAGGGGCTCTTACTTGTCAATAGTTTTGACGACTGACATGAAAGGCGCGGTAATAGCCCGGCGAGAGTTTAACAGTCAGTAGAGCCTTTTTTCTTGGGTCATGAAAAAGGATCTGCTATTGGACTTGATTATGTTATAACTACCTGTGTTGTGTTTCCGCTATCAGCTATAAAGTAGGTCATGGTGGCTGACTTTGCGCCAACGATGAAACCAGACTCATTTCGGGTGATCTGTCCGAGAACTTTAGTGACGTCATAGTCGCCAAAGAATACAGGGCTGAAGTTTCAAAAGAATGTTTGCTTGGTACAAACTGTTGATAACATGATACAAATGAGTTCTCAATTTTCAACCAGCAGTATTTCCCATATAGTGTAAGTCCCAGTTTTGTTTAGCAATATTTACACAGTTGCACTGAGCACTCCCAAAAATAGTCACCATTTGGTCTAGAAGTCAACGCAAAAGAAAATCCACCATTATATAAACCGTGTACAGCCTATTGTTAGGTTTGATTGCTACAGACCTTCCAATGCTTACTGTCATTTCAACGTACATGTGCGTTATCAGAGGTATCTTAGCCCGCTATTGGTAGATAAAAACAGACCAGGCGTGCGTTCAGTAACGCTAGGACCCGCTAGGACCTAGCTAAAATCTAGCCAATGTCACGTGATCTCATCTAAATTGCACGGCAATATCTCACGTAATCTCGCGAAGTCTTGTTTTTAGCGAGGTCCCAGCGTTACTGAACGGGAGGCAGGTACTTGCCCTCAGTAGCTTCTGTTTTAACAAAAGACTTACGTAAAACCGTAGTTTAAAAACTTACACAAAACTGGCACTGGTTCATCTCAGCGGTTTACAAAAATGGACAACTCTGATTAGAAGTTGTGGTCGAATTTACGTTTGTTGCAATACATCGTTCTTATAAAGCAACACGTTGCATTCGCACGCACGAGCCTGTGGCTGTTTTTACAACAACCCAAGGTACGTCCGTTAGCAAAACAAACCCCTAGGGATGAGAATCACTATACTTTGGTGCAAATCTCCGTCGCATACCTTCTTTCCGTGCTGTTGATCTTCTCCACAATCTGCTCGTAAGTGAGGTTCCTTATGACGCCCTCGTCGTGTTTCCACAGCTCTAGTAAACTACTGCCCCAACAGATCCTTCCAAATAACCTTCAAAGAATGGCAACATCGTGAGACGATTCGCCGGAAATAAGACAGACGGACATGTTGGTAGACAAACACGTGAGACTAGGAGAGATGGACGGTGCAGCCAACAGACACAAAGAGGAGACGCGCATACACTGTACTAACACATGTATACAACAATACATGCACGTTCAGGTTGTTGAGGTTCTCAAAGTATTCCTACCTTCCAGTACACCTAGCCTCCTTTCCCAGAAAAGACACGCGTGCTGTGAAAATTGTACGTATGGGTGTGATGACGTGAGTGCATGCCTGTGATTGTCTATGTGTATAACGCTATCCCAGTCATTTGCTTTCGACAACGAGGATCTTTTAATACAATTTTTTCTTTCTTATGGTTCTAGCCGACAGTTTCAACATATTTGTGAAATTTTCGAGTGGAGACATACTTGTAATACATTTTTAATGTGGTTGCTTACAAAATATCCTTGAATGTGTCTGTGTCCACTACGGACCCTATACATGAGCGGCCCAGCACTGAAATAAGTGGGGGCTATGCCCCCCTATCCCCTATGGTGCGCCACCCTTGCTACGAAGAAGACCCTTTTATTTTGTACAATATAGGCTTTCGGGCGAGCAAGTCTTTGGAATGTGTGTACCACTATAGTTTTCTTTTCTTTTCAAGCTAAAGAAGACACAATCGAAGTTGGACTAAATTTCGGAGCACAAAACAGCTACTAAATATCCATTTCATTTCGCCTACAATCCATGTCAATCGTCACTAAATCTCGACAAAACCACAAAAGGTGGTGTTCCATCAACTTTGTCGATATCTCGACAATTTACTGCATCGCAAATCCATCACATACATATAAATAAACAATTAGCAGCTAGGCGCAATGGGGTCAATAAAATTCGACAGAATTTCGGCAAAACGCCGTTTTAATTACTGCGACGAGCTTCCCCTTTACAAGAGTAACTACGAAAGGATTTTGACAAGAGGTTTGTCCAAGTTTGGCAAAGGTCTGTCTGAAGAAGGGTACTGTACTTACTTAGTGCAGATGGACGTCCAATTATACTTGTTGCCGCTTATGTTTTTCACTTTCATATCAATGTCCATCATCTGGAAAGTAATACGTATGCTACGTTCCAATTACACTGTATGTCTTCCTCGTGCGTGTGCAGATGGGTATGAGAAAAGCTCTTACTTACCAGAGATGTTTCGATAATTAAGAATATGTAGGATCAACTCTTGGTATTTGGCCGAATATATACAGGCTGTACAAAACTGTAGGTTATAACTTGGTGAAAGTGCATTCTTTCTGAAAGTAATTAGCCTGTAAATTTCATTTATTTTGGCTTTGTTAATAATTAGCCATTAGTTGGGCCAGTGACCATCTCGTTTTTTCGAAAAAATAGCACGAAAGGAAGGTACATCGATAGCAGATTAAAAGTGTCATCAACACGATCCCTATCCGTTTAATATGAATGGTCAAGATGAAATCTCAAATACATGTACGCCGTTACAGGTTCCTAAGGTATCATTTGCTGTCGTTTTGTCATTTGTTTAATGAAATCATAAAAGTCCGACTTTTGGTAACCCGTCATACTAACGTGGGGCATTTTAAAAACAATTCCTAAGAGAGGATTAAAGCACACTGCGTAAAGCATAGCTTCTCTAGGCTTCATATCATTCCGATTACCCATTTCTGAGGTATGAAATTCCGAAGTTAGACCAAATTTGGGTATTTGTCTATGTTCCAGTGACTCGTACTACTGGTGCGACTATGATATGACAGTTCGCTGTTTTACTTAGAAAATATATCTGCTCATGTCGAGGTTGAAGTTGATATTGTTTTTATCCTTACCGCTTGAATCACTTTCGGCTGAAGAACGTTGTCTGCCTCTACTATCAAAGATTGGTAGCGGGATTTGGCGGGAAAGTTGTTATCAATCCACTTTTTGTGGACGACAGATGGCGATCCAAACGGCGTCCACAAGTTTTCCGTCTCGTTTTCCTGACGAAAGCGGATCATTCCGATGCCGCACAGTAGCACGCATATCACAGAGACGAAAATGGTTTTCCATGGGTGGTTTCCTATTAACTTTCCGAGTCTGAAGGGAATGAATTAACTGTTAATTTTGATTATCATGATCATACACTCAAGTAAAAAGTACGTACACCCTGATGACACAGTCATTATAATATTCGAAAGCGTCATGTCTTGACGTGAACTACATTAAGACGCATTTTTGTCTGACTGGTTAATAAAAATCGCCTGAAAATGGTTGGTTAGGAACATCTGGTTCCTTACACTAAACAGAAACGAATTAACTAAATTTTGTTTTTGTCGAAACATAAATCACGCTCTCGCCTATGAGATCTCATAAATACCCTTGCACGACGCCTGGCGTTTTGACCACGATTCTGGTGACTTTGGCAAAATTTGGGGCTATTTTCTGTCGGCGTGACAGAACTGCAAAGACGCAATCCCGCCCTGTCCAGCTTCGGACATGCGGTTTCCATAAGGTCACAGCACCGTAATGGAGCCACACGACTCAAAAGTCGAGTTTGTAAGAACAACACGTCATACAAAGGTAAATGTCGGGATCACGAGGCGGTCATTCACTGTGCGCTAGAAAAAATCGAACTGTAAGAAGTGACATGCTTTACGTCCAAGTTTCAGTTCTCCGATAGAATGACACGCTGCACGTAACGTGGGCTTGCGTACATCAGTGATGGCTTGCGTATTAATGAGAACTTGTCTGCTTGCAGAATGATATCGATTTCTATACTGGTTTATTTCATTTGACAAGCTGGAAAACTTCTGTTACACCAATGAGCTATTTCTGTACCATTGGTTATGCTAAGTAAAGATAATGATATATGCAATTTACAAAGTCTATCCATGTTTTAAGAAAATGTCATGACGGTAGCCCCCACGCCATGTATTTGACTGTTCACTGAAAGTGCTGAGGCATGTAAATGATGCTGCTAAAAACTAGACTTCACCCCTCTTTTCAATATCATCGAGTCCACAACAGCATAAAACTGATGAATATGCATTAAATGGATTTGCAGCGAAAAAAGATGTCTTGCTGGAAGGTGTACTTAAGGATGTATAGAACACGCCTGTGCATTTTTCCAAATGACAAAGGAAACTATAAAAATTAGCGGAAGAATTAGTATTTTTGGAAAACAAAAAGCTACTTAGTTGTTGACTTTGCAACAAGCTGGGCTGGGTTGCATAAAACTTCAAAATTATCCCTTGGATAAGCTTGATTGTTACATGACGTCAGGTGGATTGTTCAGCAATAACAATGTGGCGAGTGATAATGCGACGTCATTGTTGCTGCACAACGTATAACTTTTATGCAACTGGGCCCTGGAGTTGATCGTGTCACGTAACCATAGTGTTTTAGTAAAATTTAGTGAAGAAGAAAGGCGATATTGTAGCAAAGCAAATGTATCAATAACATGGCCAGACTTCGTTTAATATAAATTTTCAATATGAGGTTAGAAACATCGCTGTTACCGTTTTCTAAGTTATCATTTCGCTTTCGTTTTTGATAGCTGGTCACTTTTTCATAAGAATCATGAAATAGCTAGTTTCTATAGATCGTCATTCAAAGTGCATCAATTTAACCCCGGTTCCCAGGAGGGTATAAGTATTTAAAGCATAGTATCTGATGGTGTCATATCAATGCAATTAGTGTTGAACAGCCATGTCGGAGATGTGATGTTCCAAAGTTACTGGTGGCAAAAACTGCCGGGATATTTTGCAAGGCTCTATACAACATCAGGTTCCACGTTTCAAAACAACTACTGCAAGATACAGCTTCAAGTGTGGAGACCTTACGCGTACATATACGTTTGGACTTATGTCTTTTGTTGGGGCTGTAAACTGACCTTGAGGATATTCAACCAGACTTTTAGGATATTCAAACGTCTCTTACGATCGGGTGGATACCTCGAATCTTCATCGGCACTTTCTTCAATATAGTTTTTATCTTAAAGCATACCCCCATCAAAATCTTCGAGCCCCTCCCCCCTCCCCCAATGATCGCGGTGATTCGCATTTCTCAAACTGGCGTCTATACTAAGCTGGGAAGTGTCTTGGTACCAGTTGAAACTATTGTTAAATTTCTGCAGTAATCAAAACTCATGTCAATGTTCAATGATGGATTACCAATGTCTATTGAAACTGGGATGAGGTGGAACTGATAAGAGGTATATTTTATTCTCCATTCGAATTTCTTATCATCGACTTAAAGCCTTGGGTCCAATGACCTTGGTTACAAGTCTGGGTCTCGAGTAAAAAAACGACTGATCAGTTTCTTGAAGAAGACTTCAGAAACCTGTGCAGTCACGCCAAAAGGAGGATCAGCAGAACAGTCAATAATATTTCAACATTTTTGAAGACGGTGAAGCTGCCATGTTGCTAGACTACATTGAATATACATGAACGGCATAGCAACACAGGGACTTGTGTCAGTCATAAGTGTAACGTAGTAGGGGATCAAATACACCACGCAGCTAGGTCGAGCACTCGGGGAACTCAACCTTTTTCCAGTGATCATTATTTCCCGGCGTGCAACGGAAATGCTGGGAGTTATAGTGTCCTAGATAATAGGGAAACAATCATGCAGCTGTGACTGTGAGTCAAAGAGAAACACCACCCAACCCGTAATCAACCCATATGACGACGGAAAAGCATACCTGTAAAATATCCTTTCTAGCGCCTCAACAATGATATTACTTAATCGTTCCAGGCAGTTACGCTTGCGTTGAGCTTTCACCTGAACATCACCGTCCTTCTTTATACTCGGATTACTCGATGAGGCCATTTTCACGTCAGATCCTGGCAAAATTACACATAACTATGCCTTCCCTGTGCTCCCGTTACATAAATCTATCGAGTTTCATAACACTGTTTTGATGCCATTGTTGACTGCCGTCTGACCTGGAACATACAGGTAGATGTAACAAGAGCTCTAAATGGCTGCTTTGTGTGACGCCAGCCAGAACTATTAATCTATGCCAGCGTACCAAAAGCCGGGCCGCTTTTCATTGAATGTACGATATAATACCCGATAGTGTTTGTGTTGTATTATTGATCAAATCAATAATAGCCTTGTATGCTTGCGATTCAACACAGTCAATACAAAATCAGGTCATGGATATGGGGGTATTGCACGCGTTTTGGTCTGTATAGCTCTATCCACAACCCCTTAAAGCTGACACCTTTACTTACTAAAACGTTTTACCTACATGTAGAAATATTTATTTGAGAACGCGGAAAAACGTTACCGACGGAACTGTATGGTAGCTTCCCGTGATTCTGGTACTAATTGCAGCGTGTCTAGATATTATTTGCGTGATGCACAAAAACTGGCACGTGTATGACGTGAACCGTCTCTTTCTTTCAAGATGAAGAAGCAGTTAAATGTTTGCCTGTGTGTTCACATGTTCCTACTTCTCGCCGAGAAAAGGGTCACTGTAGCACCAACCAACATCTACAACCTGAGAGCAAATCCGAGCGGCCTTTTTTGTATGACGGTTAATGTCAAATCATAATGAACAAATAACCTTGGGGCAAACCTGTATACATATACATGTAGATTATTACATGGCGAAGTCGTTATCCACCGTATTCTAGAGCCCGAGTGGATTTTAGAAAATTATTTCTCCAAAATCCACGAGGGCTCTAGATAAGGGGGATAACGACTGAGTATGTAATAATCCATTCATACCACATACTGAACGAAAAACATTGCAATGAATCGATCTACCATTCTGGACTCGCCTCGGCTTTGTGACTATTTTCAATGTCAGAGTCCCGGCGTCGGAGGTCGTGACCTTTTACCTTTTTTGTCAAATGATGCTTTTACTCAAAACTAATTGAAAATTTAAACAAAATAGAAATAAAGTGAATCTATAAATTAAGGTTTAGCAACTATTGTAGCTTACTACACACTGAGTTTATCACGCTAAGCTTCGACGGGGAAAATATCGTCTGCTAAAATAGGTTACAATTAGTAACTGAGTATAATGCTCAAGTCAAAGGATTCCGACGACACGAGTGCGAGAATACGAGAGAAAAAATTAACTGAATTAGAATATCGTTTTTATGGAAGTTTTGCGTCTTATTATTCATAGCTTACAATAGCGGAGTTGCAACCGAATCGATTTAACGATTGCGCATGTCCGGAAATTAGGGTGCGCAAAGGCTACTGGGATTGTTGATGGTAAACGGGATGACCGACTGGTTTGCACGACGTGTAATTTGTGTGCATTAAACTACGCTGCTGTATGTAATTCTGCCGCTATTCGCCCTAATTAGCGCCCATGGCTCAACAAGTGCCCCAACGCGATTTCAGACTTTGCTAAAGTAAGCGCCCAGCCCATGAATGCGAAAAATGCCCTTTTACCTACAGTTCTAACGTCTCCAATTTATCAATTGAAAGATCCGACAGCCTGAATTTGTAACGGACCACGAGCCTCACCGTTATGTCCGTATACACTTCAAACTTACGCCGCGATTCAAAAAGAACGCAGAAGTTTTGCTGCTCTTGCGAGGGATGTGCCCCACTA
>NMRA01000774.1:0-42822 GCA_002633005.1 Phoronis australis
GTGGCCACTTGGCGTATTCTTGTATGAGCTAACCACTAAGCTGCCGGAAGAGATTGCTAAAAGCCATATAAATATAAACCCAAGAAATTAGTTTAGGGTTGTAATCAGACAAACTAGTTTGCCAGTCATCACGACTAATTTTCTTTTAACACCACAAATGACTTATGTGTATTGTTATCATGGCAAAATTCTAATTAAATAAAGGCTTCACCTCACCACCTGTACTGTTATTCCTCATCATTGTATCATGAGGGAAGGCTACTCAGTGAAGATGAATTCAGCTTCTGTCCAGCTGTCCTGACACTCAAGAGAAATCTGGGTCAAGCTATCTGAATACCTCCAGTGTGCACTGAATATAATAGAATGCTCTATTCAGTAATTGAAATCCCTCCATTCAATACCCTTTGCTGACACTAACAAGGATATTATCATGATATCCAGGGTACTGGACATACACTGAAATAGGTGCCGCAAGGTTTTTTAAAAGCTAAACCCATAGAGGTCATTGTTTAAAAAATGGCATTTCCCTTAAATTTATTAGACAATAAAAACGCATTTATCAGGTACGGGGTCTGGTTAGACCCCTGATAATGATAAATCTCAGATAACAACAGAGAAAACTCTTAAACGAACATTGACAATAAAAGAGCATTGGGCTGACTAATCACTGAATGCTAAACTAGACCTCCTTCAGCCATGGTAGCCTAATGAGTGTATCTTTTGTGAACTGTGCTTTATCTGACTTCTCTATTGCAGCACTTGATGTTTACGTCTACCTCATGATACTTATTAGTTGATAAGGCGAAACGTCGTGTTCTCTAATATTTTTGCAAGCGCCATTATTTTTAAAATGCTCAAAACACAAAAACTTGTCTTTCCACTCTAACATTTTGGGATCAAGGCAAAGCCCAGCTACAACTTGTACTTTATTTATAACCAAGATACGTACAGCACGTCACGAATTTTTGTCCGACCGGTCGGAAATTGGTCGACGACCAGCCGTCGACCGGTCGTCTAGCCGACCAATAGCCGACCAATAACGGTCGGCTAGGAGCCGTCTGCTGAGTCGCCTCTGTGGTCGGCACTTGGGTCGGGTAAGTGGTCGCCTAGCGTAGACGACCAATTCGGATTAAGCGTGTCCTTGGTCGGCAATTACCATTTTATGACCTAGCGGGTGAACTTTGGACAAACAAACATTTAACTGTTCGCTGTTCATTTACCAGTGGCAACTCCGGTCTTGACATCGGTTTATCAACTTTTGTTCTACTATTCAAAGGGGGTAAAATCGAATCAACCTACAAATACGAAGTGCGTGACATTACACCAGCCTAAAACTTTACGTTGAATTAATGACGGCGTGGTAAAATCAAACGTTAAGTGATATCGCGGAAGCATAACTTCTAACTTTAGATATGAGACTTTTCTACAATACATTATGCGTAAAAACAAGCACAAAATTTGAAATTTACAGTAAAATTGCATAGAAATCACAATACAACACTGGATATTTTACGACCTCAATTGTTTTCATCCTGCGGAATGCTTAACATGCAGCATGCAATTGCGCTCATCCGTTATTGCTCTTGATCATCACTTCACCACGCTATATATTGCGCTTTACCACAGATAATTATTGTACATCATTTCTGTATAATTTGTTAATATGTTAGTATAGCAATAGAACCCAAGTTTATTTTAGGAACAACATAAACAATGGTTTGAACATAGTGCTGATGTTAAATCATCTTGGGCCCATGAAAACGGAAGACTGTGATCGGTTTATAGTGTCATCCATCGTCCATCATCATTCTGAAATTGTCACTTTCGCAGTAAAAAATCTTTTCGAAGCTAGAGCCCTCCTATCTAGCCAGCTAACTGTATGAAGACTATTTTCAAAATACAGCAAGGTGCAACTGCGTATTGAGCTCAAACAGACCTCGAAACTTCACACAGCCCGGATAGTTACGCTTGTCACCTCGTCGAAAAGCTTGTATCAACATGAGCTCAAGACCGGCGGGTGTGCATGCAAACTCTGGAAGTCAATTGGCATTCAAGTTGCCCGTTACGGCCGTTTTAACGAACTGAAAAAATTTGACGTCATCTTCTTGCATAATTCTCTGCCTTTTGTAACGAAAAAACGTATGTCGTCGTTTTGAAAGAGTTCATTCGTGACACGCACCACTTTCAAAATGTTTTCGACATCTCCCATTAGATGGTGACATTTCAGCAAAATTTGTTCTAAAATTCAGTTCACTGATATCAAAATTCCACAAACATATAATGAAGGAAACCAATTCTGATCATTTGTCGTGACGTTTACGCAACCTCGAGGGAGAACGTTTGATTGAATAATCTGGGGAAAAGAAACTGGCTAATAGGTGACGCAATATTTCATTGCATCGAAAGTCGACGAAAATGATCATACCAGAATTTTAGCAGCAGAATAATTGTAAAAAACCAATTTTGGCAACGCTGGTAAATAATTTAGATTACTCTAGGAAGATTTCATTCGGTCAGTTTTTACCCACAACGGTGCAAATGTGTATATTTAATTTAGTAAACAGCTTCGCACCAAGGATAGAGTCTTCCAAGCCCTTTGGCGTAAGAACACAATACTTGGCATTTCGCGTATACTCCAAGGGGTAAAACTTTGAAAATAATATTTTCGGGGTAGCCTGGTACATGTAATCCTGAAAAAGTAGTCTGTGTTTTCATGTAGAGCATAAAAATTATTAACCCAGTGATTCAAAAAGAACACTTTCGTAAACGAAAACGCACACAATTTTCAGCTCTATTACACTGGTTAAAAACAACTTCAAAAGTTTATTGCATCGGATTCTAGTGATCACCAGGGCAAGTCAAAACTCTTAAGGGGCGCAATTTCAAACCTCTGGCATGAATCAGTGATATAAAAATGGAATTAGACCGACTTTAATTCATAAGCAATGTAGACACAACAGTTACAGACACTGACTGCTTTTGTTAACGTCTTGTGACAATGATGAAAATAATTGTTTCTACTATGATTGATAACAAGTTTTACTCTGATGAGGTATGATGCAATATGCATGTCGAATATGCAGATCGGCAGTTGCAAAATATTTACTGGGTTTAATGAATCCGTTTGTTACGAACCACTGCAAAAGTATGATTACTAATTGTACATTCGAAGCATGCCTCATTAGAATAAAAACATAAACATGCTTGATGATCCTGGGACTACCTCTATTACAGGAATGAATGAAGATATGTAGTTGTTAAGCCATAGACTATAATAAGGCTTAAATAATATCACACTGAGTCATCTACACCAGACATATACAGCTGTACAAAGGATACAGCATTTCAAAAGAATCCACAACTACTCAATTTCATACTCATAACTGCTCATTTTTCACAGTATTACTAAATAAGGAACACCTAGATTTATATAAGAAGTTAAGTACGATGCTACACAACCTGCTCTCCCACATTTATGGGAGGCCTAATTTGAAACATTTAACGGCATATATTTTCTATGCAAGATTAAAACCAAGCAAAACATGTTAACTCTCCAGGACCAAAAATAAAAATCTCAAAACCAGAAATTTTACTTAAGCAGGAATTAAAACAATCCAATACATTGAGATTGTTTTCACACAGAAGACCAAAAAACAAATAAAGACCAAAATTCAACACGTCAAGACTGAAAATTTATCACATCATCACCTATAATTTATCAAGTGAAGACAAAAAATTCTTCACTTCAGGATCAAAATAAAATACGACCGAACTGAAAATTTAATAAGTCAGGTTCAAAAACTTACGTCAGTAACTTTACACGCCAGGACACCACGTCACCATCCCCAAGCATGGATCCTTCAAAGTGATAACGTCCGTATAAACAAGGGCTAAATGTTCAACCTCTTGCCGACGAGACATATTATCTTGGAAATGCGGTTGAATTTCTTTCGTCTAATCCACGCTTTACAATAGATGCCAATGTATAGGTACACACTGGATTGTCATCATTGCATAATGGGTGATCATGTAGTCTCCGGGCATGAAAACAATTCTCTCCTGGCGTGATAAGTTTTCTGACACAATAAATCCTGGTTGCCAATTATTTTTGATTCTACAGAGATTTCAATTCCTGAATAGAAAATGTGTGTTCTGGATTTTTCCGCTTCAGCTTTCCATTCAGCTAACTAGTGTACAGCATAGTGTTTTCACTATCCCGTGGCGGCTACACTGCAACGAATCACTTCTAGTACAACCCTCCGTACATGTAAATGACGTTCGTATTTTGCACATTTCTTCGGCGTAACAGTTTTCCAAGAGCTATTTATTCATTGGACATGTTTCTTTTTTGGTATTCGGTTTTATTTTCTTTCTCAGGTAGTCCTTGAGGTCATGCTCTGAATATTTTGAAAACGCAACTCTTTCTTTTCGCAGATACCGTTTTCTGCCTTGGACACCGACTCGCTAAATTCATCAACCAAACATTTATTTTTGAAAATGCCCTTTAAAGTGTACTTTTTTAAAACACCATGTTGACCATAGTCGTCAGTATAGAAAAGCGAAATAAACAAATTTGTACACACTGCTCAAAGCACTTTTGTGGACATACGGAAACGCCAACGTCTCTGTCTTAGAACGCTGCCTGTGCTTGGCAGTTCATTTCATGCTGGAAACTTTTTTAAGACTGAGCACCTGAAATCTGAGCACCTGAGAACTGGGCAGCTGAGAACAGAAGAATTATTCTGTGATTTTAGGACTGAAACGGCCGGGAACCAAGTCTCGAGTGGTGACTCATTAGAATGTGCAAAACTTGGGGAGGGGTGGGGGTGGCGATACAAGCATGATTTATTTATTTTCTATTTTTATTTTGTAGTTGCCACTAGCGTCACTTATTATCTAAGGTGGCCAGATCATACGCTATAAATATCACCAGACGCTTTGCTTCTCAAAAGTGCACCTTCATGTATTTTCTATCATTTTTTGCTAATCGCAATCGCTTTACCAAAGATTCACGCAAATATGCCGCGTAGAGACAAATACCTTTTCACCACGTATTCACATCTTCCCGTTCACAATTGTTTTATTTTATATAATTTGTCAATATGTTGTTAACAAAAAATACTTATTTTTGGAACAACGTGAACGGCCAACTGATAGGGGTCTACGTGTACATGTAACTAGCCCAGATATTAATGTCACCGATACATGAAAACGGAATGCGCAAAGCTACGTACAATTGGCTGTAGCCTCAACAGTGGTCAATCCGTGTTAGATGTCACCGTCTTAGTTCGTGGAAATCGTAACCATAATATGATTTCGAAGTTAGAGCCATCTAATCAAAGTCCGTGGGTTTAGGGCATAGGCCTACTGAACCGTGAATTTCACGTCTGTACTGCAAGGGTCAATACTATGAAAATAAAATACCGGAGTGAGAGCTCCTCGCGGTGTAACAACTCACTCACTAATCCATCATCATGGGCGCGCGTGATAGACCGGTGAATAACTTAAAAAACACAAAAATGATGCAGTTTGGCGTTACACAAACAAAATCAACTGTGGTCGAAGACTGCGAAAAATAGCGGCGCGTTTACAAAATGACTACAGCGTTGTATTGACCAGGAAGCAACCAATCTAATACAACTTGTTAACGTCACGAGTCAAATTAAAGATCAAATGTAAAGAAAACTTTAAGTTACGTTTTTCATCCAGAACTTGTTGCATTGTCCATCATCCAGTATTTATTATTACCGCTTGCCTTCAAACTTCGAATTACTGGTGTTACACAACCGACGTGAACTCATGTAACCGAGACAGCAAAACTAGGTTTATTTATTTGACCCTGTGCTAAGACAAATATGCATCGACACGGAAAGTGGTACGAGCCTGACAACCTATTACGCAACTGCTACTTTAGCCTAAAAATAGCAGCCGACCAGCTGGTCGGCTGATGGCCGGTCGGCTGAAGGGTCGGCTGAAGGGTCGGCTGGGGAGTCGCCTTATGAGTCGGCACTGAGGCCGGCTGCCGGTCGGCTAATTTTTAGCCGACCGGTCGGCAAATTAGACGACCGGTCGACGGCTAGTCGTCGACCAATTTCCGACCGGGCGGCCAAAAATTCGTGATGTGTGCTGTATATGTATGTGCGCTCTGTTAATGAAATGACATCATTGAACTCCTTTCTATTACACAGGTTAAAAGACAACAACACAAATTGTCACCACAGGACTAGTAAAGGCGACTGTAGAAATTAACAACACTAAACTTCCATAGCGAAGAATTGTCCCAAAGCTTGTAAAATCTAAGGTTGAAGCAGCGACTTTTAATTTGATTTTGGAACAGCTTGTGGAAAGAATAATTATAATAATAATAATAATAATAATAATAATAATCTGCCAATCAATCCAATTTCTTTGTTTTCTTTCAATCACTTATAGCGTTTTCTAAGTTGCCTGTGATTAGATTATAAGCCTGCATGGCGACGAAATGTTGCTTTCCGGTGACGTCACCAAAACACGTAGTCTAACGAATATTTAAAGACGTACGGATGTAAGTAGAAACCTCGAACAAGTGAACTTGGGGATTGACTAATGACGCAAAATATTGCACCTGTGCAATTTACTGCGATCTGTATTGATTGATAAGACTTATTTACAATTTTTCTGAACAATTTCTAAAAAAGTACCGAAAGATCACGTTGACATTCTGTATGGATACGATTGAGGTACGATTACGCAAATGCTTCGCGCCCGGAGATGTACGTGCTAGTCAACCTGGAGTTACCTGGGGTGAAGGTTTATTTCGTGCCCGTAGGTTGCACCTGGAAAATGAAAAAACACACAATTCGTGACAAGAACACGGTTTTGGCTAGGGAAGCACACCGTGGACGGACCAAGAGGTTAGCTTGAAATCAGTGGCGAATAAACCATAAGACTAACTAGACTTAAGCTTAGGGGCCCAAGGAAGTAGGGGTGGCTGGATGCTCGGGCGGAAAATCCCTATGTCCCTTAGGTGTGTACAATATCTCAAAATTTTACGACGCTGTAAAGTTTGTCACACAATGAAACGATTTTTATCTCGCATTGCATCACATGTTGTAGCGTTGAAGTCATCCGTCACAGTTGGCGGAGAGCGTAAAAGTACAAAACAAGTACAAACACACTTTGCATGCAACAAATCCCCAGCCTCTTGGACTTATACATGCAAGTCACTTGGATATTAGTTAACATCCAAAAGGTTACACACAATATAGGCAAGTCTTGCGATAATCCATTGCCCTAATCAAAAACCTCGCATGAGCTTCCAGATAATACAGAAAAAAGGTCTAGGGGGAACATTCTCTTGGAAACTCCGTTCTTAAACTTTCAAATTTGGTGCAAACAAAAATAAATACATTTCGTCTTTTATTTCATTTTGGTTACATACTTATCAAAATCTTTTTTAACGGAGATCCCGAAAGGCGAAAATCCTGATTGCAACTGTTCAAACACAGAGCGTACTTAACTGTAACAAGGCAAAGTGTGTATTTTACAAGGTCAATAAACCATGGATACTCTGTCAGAAATTACCATTTGATTCAGGTTACTGACTGTACTGAAATATATCTCATCCTGCTTCGTTCTCTAATTAAAAAGGATTCATCGGCTTGATGGGAGCTCAAATTTTCCCGACGTCGCCGCTGTCTTGCTAGGTTTATTGAGTTTCAGGGACTAATGCAGTATGGTCTTCAAAGGCATTCCAAGCGATCTATTGTAACTAATTACATTCAAAAGATGACAGCGCGATGCTTTGGAGTAGCAAAACGCTGTTGCATAAGATCACGCGTTTAACACCAATAAAAGCCAGAAACTGCACTTTGGATCCCTGCATGTATCTGTATGCAACGGGTCCGTAGTTCTTGTCACAAAACTCACTAGATCATGTCCACAAATGTAAGTGTTCAAGGTATGTTGCTCTTTTTAAGGTGGTTACTGTTTCTTGTCTATTTACAATAGGGCTACTACGATTAAAGATATAGGTACTCGCCCTCAGTGAAGACAAAAGGGACATGATCAATGTAGTAATGTAAAATCAATGGCGAAAAGATGAATAAGTTATGAATTAGAAAAATATGCCACAGGACCTGCGTGTACAAAAAACGACTTGGGTTGAAGCGTCTAACCACTTAAACAGGGGTACAGTAAACATGACTATAAAACAAAATTAGTGGTATTCTTCGCCTGTTGAACCCACAGAAACGCTTTTTGTAATTTGTAATGAGGGTCGAAATTTGAAAATATAAGTTTTAGTTTGGAGAGTTGTGAAACATAATTTGCCTAATCTCCTACAAAATTTGCACATCCTGCATGTCCAGTTCAGACGATGAGCCGGGAGCAGGCGCACAACATTAGAGGCACGTATCAGTAGCATAGTAAATGCCAAAATCGATTGTGAGTAAAATGATGAGGCGCAGAGCCGAGAATAATTCAGACCGTTGTCCAATAGAAATGAAATTAAAATTTCCATTGTCTGATAACGTGCCGGATAATGACAGAATGCTGCTTTAGGTGTACATGGAAATTAAATTGACAGGAAGGTATATCGGAACGATTCAAATCTCGCAAGTAATAGATGGTTTTGCAACTGATGAGGCTTGGATGACGGCAAAAACACAACAACCAGAATGTCTGTCAAAAGCGTGGTTCGATCACAAAGGACACCAAAGATATTGATTAACGTCGAACACCACCTGGACATTTACCTCTTTACCGAAAACACAGTAAAACTATCACGATCAAGAACTAATATCATCAAGCCTTGGCGTCAAGTTTCTTAGTATTTTGCAATGACATACATGTATGTGATATCTGTTGTGGTTGCCCAGCACCTCTACTTCAACAATTTCTGACAAACAACGGATGAGCTCTTAAGAATGTTTATAGTTTAGTAAACGACTATCATAGTGCTGAAGTCAAAGACGAAAAGTGTTTAGTTTTTGTATGTGGATTTTAAAGTTATTGCCATACAGTGTACATAATTGCGAAGTCTTACTTCCAGACCCCACCTTAAATGATGCCGCGGCTAACGAAATAATTAACATTATATAGAACACGAGAACTTAGAAATTGGTTGAATTAGACGAAATAAATTTCGCGTTGTTTGAGTATAACACACCACTCTATCTTGTTGTTGAAACGTTTACTTGATATAGATGTGTACCTTCCCGTCAGATACGTATACTTGACGTGATACTAGCACAGTGTAGAAATTGGGAGAGAAAGTATCGTGGCCGGATTTAACTAGTGCTGAAGATTACGGATAAAATACATTTTGAAATGATTTGCAATAGATTATACCATTGGTAATTGGGTGTCGGCCATTAAAAATATCTTATTAACTAGAGCTTCAACGAAGTACGGCTAAACCACCGTGCAGTTTGCGAAGGAACGTTGTTGGCTCTGTTTTTACAACAGATAAAAAGACCGTCGTTTACGTACAAAGTTGGTATTCAGATATTCGACATTGCAAAAAGATATACTTCATCACGAAGTTTAAGGAAGCCTTTGCAGAACAATTGTGCATAAATGAACAATTTAAATTGGTACGTGTTTTATCGAAACTTCATCGGGATTTTAGTGTGGGTACCATACTTCATTAATTGAGTGGGACAGGTATATGAAATGTGACTGAGTTGACTGAATATGCTCCTTATTTACGAGAAACAGTCTTGAAAACGAATTTTCTGTGTGTTCTAATGTCTGATGCATTCCATGATCTGAGGAAGATGTAACATGTTGTATTGCAAAGGTAGACTTGATATACTTGGCAAATTGGCTAGGGATATACTGAAACAGCAGTTTTAACGTATCTAATCTTCTGAAATCTACAAAGTTCGGGTCTCGAAGTGAAATATTGTTAAATATAAGAAACCTCCATGAGTTATAAAAGAACAACCAAACACAAAATGTAACTCACCCTCCACATAACCAGAATCACAACACATGCAAAGCCTTTTCACTTACAGGAGTGTTTACTTAAAGACCAATTCCCAAGTGCAATGGGAGATTTCCTGCTCTCAACTGAGCCAAAACAGATCGCTCGGAACGAGATAAATTAGGCTTTACATACGGTTGAGTTAAAACTCGTGCTTAAATGTAATGTAGGCTCTTAACTTGAGTTTTGCTACAACAGACTCAACCCAAACATGTTTCGAGTATCCAAATAACTTGATTCTAGCTTCTACTATGTTACAAGTACCCCTGTAGTCAAATTTTGAAAACAGTATTGCATGCCAGTTATGTTCAACAAATTTTGGTTCCTTCAATTCAATCATTTCTACCATCAGCGTAGTATCGTATGTTTGCTGTTGACTTCCAGGCGTAATAGGTTTCGTTCACCTGACAGTAGATTGTAAAATGAACACAATCAAGTACATGTATATGTTTCGAACTGACACTGAGAAGAGAGAGGAAGGGGGGGGGGCGCAAAGGAATGATGAATCCTCAGGTTTGATGCCCTTGAATAGTATTATTGAACTGTCGGTATCTGACGTTTTGTACAGTTGAGATAAACATTAATTTTGGATGTGATATTCCATCCAAGTTTGCATGTTCATTTCAACTGCACTCATTTTTGAAAGTGTTTCTTGTTACGTTTGCTGTGGATTGTCACACAGAGTTCGACTGGGGTTGGTTGGCAGGTTTAAAATAATATAAGGTGATTGAGGACGACATAGGAGGGAAGGCATTCAGAATTCTCGAGAAGAAAATATGACTCAACATTCCAGCACCCAGCCTAAAATATAGGTGGGGGGAATCGAATAATTTTTCAATATGTGGACTAAAAACGGGGTACTGTGTTCAGACCTATGAATTCCTGTGAACTTTTGTCTCGTTTTCTCGCACTTCCTGTTTCTCTGAGGTGGAAGTTTTTGCCCACTTCGCCAAATTGGGAGGGAGGGGCCCGATCTGGGCACCCCGAGCACCCACCCCCCCCTTGGCTTCGCGCATGCTACACACGATCTCGTTACCTTTGGACTGTCATCTTCCACGTTATCGTATCATAATATCCTTATGTCGGATGAACATTGTGATTTCGCTATATTTGTGCAAACCCGCTGTTTCATTTTAAGTTCAGATTAACTAAATCTAGGTATAGACAAAATCACTGTTATTGTTTTTTTGAAATGATGGCTACCTCAGGCATTACCAAAAGAGAACTCCGCTACGTAAAAATCAGATGCACTGTTTAACCTGGTTTCACTTAACTACGAATGATACAGATCTTGTTGAAAGGTAATGAATCAAAATCTGAATTTGATGTAAAAGCATCCCTACTGTCAGTATTTTCAAGTGTTCCCACTTTTATTAACATGAAAATGTTTGAAACAAAATATCTGCCTTTCCTTAGATACAGTGTGCATGTGTGGTAGCGACCTCTGTTGCCTTCACTACGGTGATAATATTAAACACATTCAAAATAGCCTTTTCCCTGATATTTAAAACAGATGTTCGACACAAAAACAAAGTTTTGTTATAGACCATATAAAGTCATAAAATTGGCATCAAAGTGTTGATTTGTGAAATTGCTGATAAATTTTGGTGCATTTGAGTTTTTAATTACATTTCAGCAATGTGCCTCCCGGAGTTTCAATATTTATTTGAATTTAGGACCATACAATAACAATTGTATACATTTAGTCTGCAAAACCTGAGATAAAACTATATAAATGTTCAATATAACATTGTCTAATAACACTCTGTGATGCAATTGGAAATGTACATATGAATTGAAAGAAAAAATAAAATATTGACTATGTGTATATGTAAACCAATCAGAACATTTTTGCTCTGCTGTTAGTCAAATTGATTGTAGGCCAACAAAAATTGAAAAATAGTTTAGCCAGATATTTTGTTTTGTGTTGACTATAATAAGTATGATAAATAGATCAAAATTAGTGTATAATATTTAAGAACAGGCATTCAACGGTATCCCAGCAATTGGTTGGTTTCTAATTCTTAAATTATGAAACGATAAACCTGGGCCCGGTCTCTAATCTTTGTACTCAAAACGAACTCGAAACTATTTTTGGCAATTTCTCTGCTCCTTTTGCGCGAACTTAAGATAATTGGTTATCAGACTGTGCTCGAATACATTGTAGTTTATGCATAGGAGTTTCTAGTTCAAGTTTGCCCTTGAAGAACCTTATATTCGTCCTACAAACTCGAGTAAAAACTCGAAATTTCGAGTTCAAACTCGAACTTATTGCTTTAATATTGGGCTTACAAACTGTGAACTAAGGGCAATAAATTATCTACGTAAGTTATTGTGAACTCGAGCATAGAATAATAGACACTTATCTTGAGTTCGCCCAAAAGTAGAGTAGAAAATGTCAAACCTAATTTCGAGTTCCATTTCGAGTAAATAGATAGGATACCGGGCCCTGATGTCAGTGGAACTGAAAATTTTACTTTCAGAAGTAGCTTTACTTAGCGTGACATTTGAGCAGCTTCGGCATAGAAAGGTTCAAATCAAATTATGTCGTGAAAACACACAAATTTCGGATACCCAAAGTACAATTGAGTATCGGATGCTAAGTGGCACAGGTTAGCATAGTACCAAATGGGTACATAATACCAAATGGGTATTGGCCGATTGCCTACCAACTGGGTCGAGCAAAACGGCAAATTCAATAACAAGTACCAAGTGGGTACAAACTGCCAAATGGGCAAATATCATATGGTCATTTCAAAGATAACCACATAACCGACCGTGCATTTAATCTGCCCAGTTATTTCGAAATCTTCGGTAATTTCCTAGTAGCTTTGAGAAGATTCGGATATCCTTGGCACCCCCACAAAAAAGCTTTACTATAGCTGCTTGTTTGAAAAGTCGAGGTCTTTCTAACTTAATCGCAACATCGTTATAGATCCCATCGTCAACGACTGTGGTTTGACACGTTTGTCAGAATACTAATTGTAAGGCCATATGCGTTTAAGTGTAACAATAAAAAATAGCTATGAAAACTCATGAAACCAGTGTCGTCTGACCGTACTTTGAACCATGCACGGGAAAGCGAGAATCTTGCAAATCACCGCGCCATCTATAACTACTCATAGGAAGAACGCTACAGTTACCAATCCCCATATGAAAAAGAAGTCCCTTCAACCACCAGACGGTAATCCAAAACTAGCCACTGGCCGCATAACACTTACCATGGGGCATAATTTAAGCGCTCACCACGTCTTCCACTAACACTTGCCACACAACGCAAAAAGCCCTTACCGTATACTTTTGCACGTGCACACAGGAGTTTATTCTTGACTTGTAGTGATCTGCCCCCATTCCTTTTCGGTTTCTTTCGACAAAGCAAGAAACTTTTATGTAAAGGATGCCCTCAAATACGTCTTTCCAAATGGACTTTCTTCGTCTGTGATACATGCGTTAAGCAATAAATTTATGTTCTCATAGTGTCACCCAATTTTGCAATCATTTCTCCTCACCAAGAATCAGTGTTTCGTAACGTTTTGAGTAAAACAAATGTGTAATGAAATAGGGTAGGGGACACGCAAGTTCTCAACCCGGCATCTCAACTTAGGCTCCTGGGTAAAGGTTTAATCTCCCGTTTAGGACTGCGATGCTCTTTTGTTTAATTAAGAAGAAAATCTTTTTGATTATGACTTTTTGCATGAATATTACAGCTGTGGCCAAATAGAATATCAACGTTTTTTATTGGTGAAGTTGCTCTATCTTGCGTTGTCCCATGCACCGGGGATTTCATAAATGGCCCACATTAACTGCACGTGAGGTTAGAAAAATCGACTCAACTGTTGTAGGATCAGAATCAGTAATTTGTTCCTTTTACCAACCTTGGAAGACCCGTGAAACTCTTGACATGTTGTGCAAACTTTCTCCTCGCGCCTGAGGTTTTCGTAGTGCATGCGTGCGACTTTTTTGCATTCGCTGTTTCCGGTGTTATTTGGTACAAATGGAGTACGACTAGAACTGTTATCACCGAAACCATACTCCAAACAAACTTTATCTGTGGTTTTGGAATATTTTGTGGTCTAGTGCCCCAAAGATTGTCACACGGACGATCATCTGCACGCAATTCGGAGATTCTATGTGCGGCCATGCGTATATTACCGCTGGCCAGCTGGCAGGCGAAACCGGTGAAGTCATCAAGGCGTATTTCCATAACTTCAAAAGTTTTGCAATTTACTTAAAATATATCTAGAGGATCAAGCAGCACCGGAACTCTAATACGATACCAAAATTGGTAACAAATGTATATTGAACGCTAGGCCAATGGGAAAAACGCCACTTCCTGTCCTGTCCAAAGTATGAACACTTTACTTCGCAATTTATGATCATCTTGCATACCTGACAAGCTGAACAAATAGCTTTTTAATTCCAAAGCCAGTAGTAGTACCAAAGTGACAAAAACAACAGAGTGTAATAAAAGAGTTCTTGAACTAATAGGCTAGTGATTAGCAAGTTAGTAAAATTATTGATTCGTAATTATAATTAATTGATGGTGTAATTGAACAAAAGAGAAACGAACCAGATTTATTAAACCAGTGGGAAAATAATTTTAATGATTGCTATTGGATTAAGACAAAGGTTTTAGTTATGGCTCTCTAACGGTTCTTGTGAGGAATTTAATCAGATATTTATTCACAATCAGTTACCTGACCACACGCAAGGTCAATGATCTCACCATTAAGACTTTCCTCAATCACTGGCGATTGACTTCCTCAAAAAGATAATCGTTGTTTGAGTTTTCGCTAGGTGGCGCTTGACGAGCAATAAACCTGTTGTGGGTGGCGGGGGAACTCTACTCCCTGTCCATGTTGGTAGAGTGGTTGTGCCGTCTAATTTGTCTGACTTCTCACTATTAATAACGTTGACAGACTCCTGATTTTTGGGTGTGTTCAGATAAAGCTGAGGATAGAGAACCAGTTCTCACAGATTTCTTATGCTCGTCAATACCAGTTTTTAAGAGAGGCTTGACATGAAGCACAGTGCACTTGATATGACACCACACATTTCATCAAAGGGGTTTATGTTTTTTGTAAATACCAGTAAATTTCTCAGGGTCTGACTACGTCAGAAAGGTAAATCAACACTGTACTTCTTGGAGATTCTGCTTAACATTCTACGTACACTTGTCCTTCTCCCTCTCCTTTTGAACAATCGGCTCACGTGAAGTCCCTAAGCTGGGACTTTCATATGTTCTACGGTGCCGCTGTTTCCCAGACCTTGCACTGTAATTCAACATCTTTACACTCCCATCAAGGCCGCCGTGTTTTAGCATTCTTCATGGCCCGACATGGAACTGCACAGAACCAAACATTTCTAAACCACCTTTGCACTCTAATTTAAAACTGTTCCACCCCCTTACGCAACAAGGCTGCCGTGTTCTAGGATTTGTTATGGCCTGACATAGAACAGGCCAGCAACAAGTTCTAAACCACGTATAGACTGAGATACGGCTAATAACAGGGCTTGTTTACGCCCTAAACTGATAAATTAAGACTGAGACTTATCAAAGCTTTTCAGGTCTTAAACGAGCAAAAATATCGTTGTCACGATTTTTTGGAAGAATGTCACTTCTACACCGTTCAGACTTTGAAACTAATGAAGTCTAGGGGAGAGAGCCTAAATGCTGATGACCGGGGGTGAGTTGCTGGCTACAGGCTTTGTTTCTGCCCGCTGTACTCGCATTATAGTGAAAAATCACAATTAATTGTATAGACTGGGTCAAATAATTTTGAAACGTTTCCATTACCGATGTTGTCCTATCCTTCACTTTTGTTTTCTTTGTGATTGGCGTAACTTTTTGTGCGAGGCACTGTTTAGTACCTGTGCACCATGCAGTTTCGCTTCGAAAACAACGGCTGATGGAGAATTTCACGGGAGTGTAGCTCAACCACACTTTTGGAAGGAAAACAGAGTGCAAATGGCGTTTTTAGTATGTTCGGTCGTGGCTGTAAGGTGAGCACAACTCTTTGACAGGCCCACTTCTAAATTGAACACCGCAAATATTTCAAATAATTTTCAAAACTGCATGAGAATGGTGTACACATTGTGTTAAACTTTAATATCAAACACCGTCCGATAGTACATTTTAGGAAAACGAGTTCCCTCCCTGTCAGACTTCATTAAATGTTCACAAATGCAATGCAGTGCTATGCATGTCTGAGTAGTAATTTGAGAGCAGAGAACCTTCAGAGTAGTGAACCCTTTGCGTGGTGAACCACCGGGGTAGTGATTCGTAACCCTTCGCGCAAGAACCTTATTAGTCTGGCATTCTGTCGCTTAGCTACTCATTTGCAAGGGTC
Source organism: Phoronis australis (assembly GCA_002633005.1). Lineage (NCBI taxonomy): Eukaryota > Metazoa > Phoronida > Phoronidae > Phoronis > Phoronis australis. The sequence continues at coordinate 16,318 of NMRA01000774.1, forward strand.
CGCGCATTGCAAATCAGTGCATCACTTACCTTAACAAAGTACTGTCACTATAAAATAAGAACATAAGAAGGGAATTCTCTGATTTGAATGCTCAAAACGCCATCTTGACTACCGCACAGAAGGGCACACGTGGGACAGCGCGTTTTAACCATCACATATCTATGGATGTAGAAGAACGAAGTGTCAAGCCCGCAAGTGTAGATGTGTGTAGTCCATTCACAGACACATCTCATTTACACCAGACCACCATCTTGACAACTGTTCTACATGACGGACCCGCTGGGATGGAAATGCCCATGTTAACGAGGACATGCAGCTCAATGTAGCACTGGGTCGCATTAAGTTCATGCTCCCCGGGCCCAGTCGCGCCGTTCACAGTCCCCCCTGTTATACCAACCAGAAGTTCATAGCAATGCAAAAATGTTACTCAAGTGTACCAAAGAGCGTATGCATATATTTATCGATATGTCCAAGTGTACGCCAACAGCAATACACGCCAATTGAAAAACAATGTTTGAACAGTATGAATTCGTGAAGCGATTTCAAAATACAAGTTCAGCAATCGTATGGCAACCAGACAACTTGATTCGTTGTCCAGACTGTCATTACCTTTTAGTAATGTTGTTTTTAAGGTATACTGAGCCCTCTGCCGTCGGGAACACCGAATGTCCGATGATAAGATAAGGTCACAGGTTGCATTTCTGATTGCCTTATTAAAGATGGACAAACGTTACGAAAAAATACTCACCAATAGCAGGTTTTTGATAATAGTTGTCTTTTAGAATTTGTGTTGACAACCTATTTCCAGGTTGGTGGAGTGTATTATTGTCTATTGGCTATCGGGAGCACCGCCTCGCCTATCATCTGCAATCTTTTTATGAAGTATTAGAACAGAAGGCGCTCCAGTTAGCACCTGAGTCAGACCTTGTTTATGGGAAAGGAACGCTAATGACAGTTTGGAAGAGGCAAATGGGACAAAGCATACAAATTGGCAGACCACCTGAAGTATTGACGTACAAGTAATTTTAAGAGCAATTCCATATAGAAACTAGATGGTGGGCTATATACATGTATGCAAAATCACCAATTTTTTTTGAAACTTAGCATATCAGCTTGCCTTGTCAAAAGAAAACTGAGCCTGAATTTTTAAGAGTTTCCTAGTTTTTTTTTAACCCTTTTTACGACCACTTTGTACTTTTTCCGAAAAATAGCAAATAATAGCACTTGGAAGTAGGTGACTTTTTGTCAGCAACAACACATCATCGCTTCACGCTATAGAAAAAAATAACTATATAGCAGAAAGAAGAAAGAATAACGTACAAGAAAAACTAGTTCAGATGGATTTTTTGATTTTTTATGTCCTCCCATTTTAGCCTACAAAAATGTCATTTTCACTGCTTATTATTATGGCCATTTTTACGCATTTTTATCACTCTCTCAAATCTATATCGGATTCTTTTGGAACATGAGTTAACTTCCATCTGTTTTTGCTGTCTTTGTTCAGCCCAACGCAGGAATAAAAAATCTTGTCTCTTTCATAGTTTTTGTGTTGTCAGTTTTTTACATAACTCACTTACACAATTTTTTGCCAATCTGTGACTGTCTGTTTGATTAAAAGACTCTAGGAGGCGCTACTCGATTGTGCAATTATCTATCGACCAAGATGCCAAATAGAACGAATATCATTCGCTTTGCTACATTATTGACGAAGGAGATCATGGGAAGGTGTATGAGAGATTTTCTCTTCGCGGATTTTCAGTTTTGCTGGTGCAAAAATAATAATTTGTTATAGGATTACAGAAATCAAAAGTCAATTTTAATGTACTTATGAGTTAATAATACAACCCCATCACCATCTCATACTTCAGAGAAGCAGGTTTTATTCTTATTAAGGGTGCCCATTACCCATTGCTTGGCCAGTTTTCAAACACCGTAACTGACTAAGAATTCCACGCACTGCCTGCAATGCATGCTGGTCCTTTTTCAGACCTCCTGGACAAATCCCTGTATATGCGCATGAAAAAGTCCCCTAAAACTATTAGCAAAGTTCATACTAAAACTAGTCAAGATCTTCGAGATCACAGGTGAAAAGAGGACGGTGGATACGAGCAGAAGTGTCGTGTTATTGGAGATACAAAGTGTCACGCAGTGCTTCTTGTACTGCACAAAAGCGACCGAGCATGGTGGCAGTGCGCCAGTGGAATTTGCAATTTCAGAAAAATAACAGGTACGGATATTTACGATTGAAAACATACATGTAATACTTTCAGTGACATCCAAGATACCGGCTTTCCAAACCAGTATTTAGGCAATTGGGTGTTGTTGCGACTTACCAGCTTAAAGTTTCCCAACATGTAAATTCCGTTCATGCAGCGGACTCAAAACCACAGTTTCTTGAAGTTATGCTAGGTTTAGTGTATAATGCATTTCTACACAACACTTCAAAAACTGCATTTTGTTTGAAGAACACAAGAGCTACTGAAACACAAAGTCTTTTTATTTTGCTCAGAACACATGTCTAAGATAGACGTTTCTCAAAAAATCTCAGTAGTTTCAAGAGAATCAATCATGTAAAAAGTATGCTTTACAAGTCCCAAACTGAACATAAAACAAAGAACGCTAGTAAAAAGTGACAGAAGATTTCAATGTTGACCATCAGTGGCTTGAATTATTTTCCCCAAACGGCCACCACTCAAATCTCTCCCCCATGGAAGAACCTAATTCGCGTCATATCACATTTTTTCCAATTTCGCCCAGGGTGGACCCCAGTCCCCTAGCTACGATAATGATGACCACAACAATATCGTAAGAATAGACAACAACTAAAACAAGTTCATAATTTCCTACAGTTTGTGATGATAACTCATTCATGACTTCAAGCTTCAACTCATTCATTGAGGCAAACTCGTGAGCAGCAGCAGCATTAGCATCTTCAATATTCTGAATATTTCCGATTCGAGACGCGGCAACCATACGGGAAAATCCAGCAATCTGCTACTCCGACAGGCACTCTTCAGAGGAGAAAACTTTTCTTTGCTTATTCCTGGCTTCTCGCATCATCTTTTCACAACCTCAGCTGGCTGTTGTTTTCTGCCTGACTGTTCACCTTCAGAAAATATATCACTGGGTTAAGTCTTTACCTTCTCAGAGGAGCGGACCGCTTTTCTAGTACTTTTCAGGGCCCAATCCTGCGGCGACTTGATCAACAACGTAAACGGCAGACAACTCAGGTGATGATACAGCTGTGGTAGTGGATAAAATCTCAGATTGTCTTGAAATGTGGACGAACTGAGTCTCGTTCTGGAGGGATGATGAATGAGCAGCAAAATCCAAGTGCTCACTTAGCTCAGCATCTGTAGGAAAAGATTTCGAGCACCCATAGTGTGTGCAAGTGAACTTCGTATGACGTTCACGGGATACCAGCCCCGACTCAACCCTTGGAGTTGTAAAACACTCGAGTGTTGCAAGGTCAAGACTTTCCCGAGGCAACAGTTTACATGACTTGTTGATGGCAAGTTTTCCCTCCCCTACTCTATAGGTCTTCCATGCTCGAACGCCATCTGCGGAATACTCAGTTTGTCAGCAAACTTATCCCTGGGACACTGTGCTTGGGAAGGACCTTTGGGGCATTCACACTACAGGACGACACCTACATGTAACAGCCTTTGACATCTCCTCTAGACTCTAGCGCATGTTTCAGGTCGACTTAATTTTGAACGTTGTTGCCTTCATTGACGAAGTACTTGGCATGGGTCTTCAAGGGTGCGATTTTCCGGTCACAGATGTCTATTCCCTTCTGACTGGAGATGCCGGTGTTACCAGATATGTAGAACAAATGAATCAGAAGGGCGGCTGAATGGTAACAATTGGCATTGTCGGAGCGTAGGAAAGCTTCAGTCATTTGTAGATCCGTAGCTTTCACCTGCCTTAGCACATCTAGCGTTAAACAGCAAACAGTGAAAAAGTCTTGCTTGCAGGCATCTAGAGTATGGATGTAAGTATGTACCTGAAATACAATAATTATGTAACTCAAATAGGTCAGCTAGTTTAAAGAACTACCTTATTATATTTTATTACCACCTAAACTGCAATCACACCTCTCAACTTCAAACATGGTTCGTCCCAACACGGTTATTCTATCAGTAGCTCCTTCAAAACATTTCTAGGAAGGGGGAAATTTACCCTTCATAAAGATATGCAAATCATCCATAAGTACAAAATGGCTTCAGTTAAAATGAAGGCTTGTATGCAAAATCTACTAAGAGAAAAATAATGCATCACTGTCAAGCTTTTGTTGGGAAATGGCAAGAAAAAGACTAGATATTAAGTGCACACTCCCTGTATCTTGTACTGTTACAGTAAATCAATATACTAAAAAGAGGTAAAGGCAACAGCATTGTTCATCACTGGCTTTCTGTTTAATATTGAGCACATCTGAGAATTACTTTGTAACACCTTGAATACTAATTGAGGATTTATTTTTACCTGATGTCTTTCACCTTTCTTTGTGATACACTGTACAAGCCGCCACGTGCCATGACATCCTTTTTACCAAACAAGTCGGACTGTGCTTCACGGAAACTGATGGGTATGAACTTCATTGCAAAATCCATTACAACCAAAACTTGGTGTGGGGTGAGAGATGACATCAGATCCTGTTTTGATTGTTCCTGGTTTATCCCTCTGAGAATATTCTGTGTGTTGGTGATAACAGAACGTCAGTTTTTGTCTAAAACCAAGTCCAAACTCATGTCGATGTGAAAAATATATAACGGCGCATTTCCATTGGTTTGCCAGTCCAACCTCCTATCTCCAGCTCTGGCAAGAATCAGCTGTAATTCCGATATAGTTTCAAACTTTTGTGGCACTTTGCACGACCTCAGATGACTTCTGACGTCTTTAACACACCTATTGAAGGCCACATTTCCTCCGCGATCATACGTATGTAACGAAAATAGACCAAATGTACAGGAAGGAAATTCCTCCATATTCCTTGCAGTGACAGGAAGTGCATGTAATGTCCAACCCTAAAGTGTTATTGGTAAAATTAAACAAAGAATGGAGTGTTTATGAAAATTGGGGTCTCAAAAGTGAAATCTAAATGTTTGTGATATTGCATTGTTGATATTAGATCATATATTTTAGGTGATATCTCTAAACTAAAAGAGTAGCCTCAACTCTCTTGTCAGTCAGAGTAAGGCCACATCACAAAAATGCCCAAATTCGAGGGATACGTTAAACCTAAATATATAAGAGACAAGTTTTTTTAAAAGCAATTATCAACGTTCAATCTTAGAAGTGTCTACAAACAGAATTTCAACTTCAAATATATAGCAGGCAGGTTAAGCAACATCTTGCCACTTGTGACTGGCCTGAAAGTGGTCTTGGAGTTTTCTCCCCTGCTGGAAATTTAATTGTACCTATGAGTTGCAAATTTCATTTTCTTACTAACCTTACACGAGTCTTTTGACTATCAATGTCAAACTTTGTCACCAGTTTTCCAAGTCTGATTTTTGCCGTTCAAAAATGCAGTTTTACTGACATGAAAAAATGCAAAATATGACTTTATAGCCAAATAGGTAATATCTCGGTAACCAAAGGTCACTGAGTGCAAGTATTGCAGCAGTGTACTTTGGGCCAGCATCCCAACATGCACAAAGTATTAGTTGTGTATGAATTTTTGAGTATATAGTGATTTTTCATGTTCATATGGTTTTTATATGGAATCATACTTAAGTTTTTGTTTGAGGAAGAAAAGGCCCTTTTCTAATATCTTTCTTGGACATGTTTATTTGTCGCATCGCTGATGAAAGTTCACAAATCACACAGACCAGTGTCTCCATTTTCAGTCAACACGCCGATGCAGATTAAGTTAGAAGCCAACGTTTGATACTGAATATGCTTTTGAGGTATTAAATTGGTTGGGTTAATAAAACAGTTTGTCTGATTGCTATCATCAACGTTTACTTTCATTCAAGCATAATATTACTTGTCGGTGCGTCTTTAAAATCAATTTCACATGCATCTTATGTGGCGGATGGTCATTTCTGGCCATGTCAATGAGCAAGAATCGGCAATTGTTTTGCTGATTTCTAGGATTTTGGGGCCCATTATTCAGTGCAAACAAACATCAAGAATGCCTTTTATGGATTAAGATCGCTATCTCTATGTAAAGACCAATGTTGTATTCTATGATAGCCCACGATCTGTTTTTTTAGAACAAATTCCCAAGGCAAATCGACAACGCTCACGAAAATCTTCAAGCATACAAATACACTCCGTTTATTAATGAAACTATATGTAATTACATCTCATAGCACGATTAATGCCTGGTACTACTATACTGCAGCCAAGAGATCTCTTACAAAATATGTAAGCGTAAAATATTAGTATGGCAAAACTGATAGGTCTAAAATCCAAACGACAAAATGCTCTTAGAGTTTCAAAAGTGCTGTTGTAACTGAAACTTTTCCAGAACATTAAAGCCATGTCCACACGTTACATTTTCCAAGATAATTATGGTATAGCGATGTACAAGTAAACCTGTGAGTCAGAACACTTACAGGTGGGTCATCACAACTGCATATCGATTGTACGTGTCATCGGCTGCTCTTTGGGAGACCTAAAATAGTCAGGGATTACTTCAAGGTGGAGGACATCTAACGTATCAGTCTCAAAAAACGCGGGCGTTCCCAATCTAATACAGCACACTACGGGGAATTCTCTTTTTCAGAAACATGCGCACACCAAACAGGAAATTTGCATGCGGTATGTCACTGAAACCACACTTAAAATGTCAGTGCAGTACCGGAGTGGCAAAAAACAGTGCAAACATGTTAATGCTGACACTTCATGATGAGTGCACGAATTTCCCTAAATAGCCAAGAGTCAGAGATTCAACAAACATGTTCCAGTATTTCAGTGGAGAAATCACATTTGTTTCACTCAAAGCATATTTCCAAGACGAAAAACAACCTTAAAATTGTATATGAAATATTGTTCTTGTTTTTATTGGAAAAAGGTAAAGTGTGGACTGGACTCACTACAGGTAATAGGAACGATATTTTACAACACGTTTTACAAATTTTTGCATCAATTAAACCATGGCAACGATAAATTGCAAAAGGTTATGCACATGTGGGACCTTATCGATTAGGCTGTGTATGTTGGTTAATTCCAACAAATCTATAGATTTTAACCAAGGATTAGTATATATATTCTGAAAATAGAAAACTTGTAAAATCTTATTTTCTCTTTTAACTAATTCAAAAATACCTGGGTCACGTCAAAGTGTGCTTTTATTAAATTTAGCAAAAATGATGGTACATCGACTGCAGAACAACGGTATCAATAACATGACCAATTTTTATTTACTATAAATGTACATGGTGAAATCTCACAAACCCTTTTTCAAAAAATTATATACCGGTATTCGTTTTCATTTGACTTTTGTTTTTCATAAATATCAGAGAAGTAGTATTTTTGATAGCCCCTCCTCCAAGAATGAGAAATTTTATGAAAAGATCCCAACAGTATTTTGGAGGGTAGTGCGTAAATTATGGTATCTGGAAGTTTCACATGATTCCGATTATCCATTTCAGAGATAACGTGTTCCAAAATTCGCCCATTGTTTGGCGGTCCTACACAACCTTAAACAAAAATCTACTTTAAGCAAGTGTGCCATATCTACAACTATTTACGATACGTCAAAATATAGCAACAGTCAACAAAACTCGAGTCCTACTCCAAGAGTACAAACATATCTTGAACAGAAAATATAATGAACAAGACCAAATATTTTGCATCTGATTACTATCGAAACTAAATTTTCAACAGCCTATGGGTGACCCTTTGTACATGTATATTCGTTTGGAACACAGTCCCTGTGCGTTGGAACTGGGAAATGTAGGCCGTTGAGACGTCATGGTGAACAGAAAACCTATGATCTTCCAATTTTTGCTAGAATAATAGTCTTCGTGATGTTCAACATATGCCATGAATCATTGTCTTTAAACATAACACAGCCGCCTATGAAACCGTGACTGTAATGCTTTTGTAAAAAGTTTTCTCTAAACATGTTTTTTTAAGTAAAATGTACCAGCATCATCATATCTAACTTAACAATTTTCATACACTCTGTCATCATAAATATTGTCTCAACTTATATCTACCTCCTAAAAACAGAGAACAAAAACATCTAAGTCACTCTTAAAAATGCCCGAAAACCTTCAATTTGTTCGATGATTTCTATGTTGCTTGCAAATAATGGTACATGTAACTCGATGGGAAATCTTCATTTCGTATGGACAATAGCTCTTACCACTGAGCTACTGATGACTCAGATATCGTCTCCTCAGTAGCTCAGTGGTAAGAGCACTAGACCGGCAATTTAGTTCCTGATTTTTCAGTGCTTATTTGATATATTAAAATAATTTGCTATTGCATTGAACCATGTAAAGGACTAGTCAAGTTCACTAGTAGTTCAGCTCACCTTCAAGTACATACGTGTAAATGGCGAGCTTAAAACTTCTTGAGAGTTGCAAAGAAAAACAAATATACGATTTTATACACTATCTGCAAATCCACAATGATTGACATCCTTCAGCAATGATATCAAAGCAAACGATAGCAGAAAAACAGAACATTAATGTACAACTACAGCATATTTGAAGTTTTATTAAACTACATTACAAGCAGTTGGGATTATGCATGATTAGTGATTTTCCAGTGTTAACGTTTAGGAACTTGTGGGATGCCTGCAATGGATTGTGAAAAATGAAGCCATGAAGAACGAAACCAACCACTGAAAGCTGAGCCCGTATACATACATATACATTTGCAGCCATCGGATGGCGATGTATACGTCCACGCTTCCCTAACCGTACAAAGTCCGGTGACTCAAATCCTCAGGGTCACATATTTTATGTGAGGACACAAAACGTGAGACTGACTATAGCAGGTTTTATAAGACACTTGCTTAGGAACTTGTTTAGTCCGTTAAACAATATTGTCAAAAACTACTTTTGTAAAACACAAGCAGGTAACTTAAAAACTATATGTCTATATCCCGGGATTGACTTTCCAACAGCTGCCTGTTGTTTTTTTCCTTTTTTATTGGCTGCATTTGATTCATAATATCTGTTCCTCCACGTCAGCTGGATAGGACTGGTTCTTGATGACGACTTTCAACTAACGAACCAATTAAAATAATTTCATCCCAGGCTTGCTTCTCTAGACAATCTCATTGCATTTCAGCCCGTATTGTAAATGTTTGTAATGCAGAACTCGTGCTCTTGCTCTCACGACACGTACATGTTATTTTCACTATCACTTTCAATACAGACCTGGCAATAAGGTCGTGCGTAAAATACTTAGCGATACTAGGATATCGCTGTATTTACTTACAATTCTGCAATGTCCATTTAACATTTTTGAAGCCCCGTTTCCGCGAATTCGACTTTAAACTGTTTTTTTTTTGGTGCCAAACTCTACAATTTTTCTCGACTGCATTAATTTATTACTACTTCCAATGAAAACGAGGAATTAATGCTTTGCTGAGAACTGCTAATTCGACGGAATAAAGCTGAATAAGCAGGACAAATATCCGTGGATATGTATTGTTAAGTACTTTGGAGAGAGTAGATAAATCAAGTGCGTCGGATAAATGTTTCTTGACGAGACTATTCTTTTCCACAGCTTGTAAACGGTTAAAATCCGGATTATTTCGCAGTTTATACGCCTCAACTGTTAACGAAACGATCTCTGAAAATGCACCTGACATGCCACTGCGAGGACAATGTACACAACACGCTTTCTTACTTCCGAGACAAAGGGAAGTATTGCCGCTGTTTAATCTGGGACGGCTCTGTGCACATCCAGGTAAACGAAGTTGGCAATTAGCTGCACCTCGTTCATCGCTGTGTGTAAATTTAACGAATGACGTTCCAGCTACTTCAGTATTTAGTGGCGGATTTTGGGGGGACTAAGTTGCCATGGCTTCCGTAAAAGTCTACCAGACTCCAATTGACAGTTCGGTGGTGCGAATGTTTGACAACAAAATCCTGGCTAATACTCTGCTCTGCTCCTTAACTCAAAATTATGGATCCGTACCTGGTGTTCTGACATAATAAGAACATGGAATCGACTAACATGTCTTCTCACCTTGTGCAGTGAATACTGAGCAGTAAAGATTGTGCCCACAAAGCCCGTTAAAGGCCGAGACCTAACACTTTTCATATCCCGTGCACTTACAAATGGTATTTCTATGGAAGAACTGCAATCCACAATACGTATACCCTGTTAAAGGATGGACCGAGTAAATTCCAATCCGGATAGTCGGCAATGGAGCGTTATCAGGAGGTAGAACTCAACGCCATCTTTAAGGACGGGTTCGGCCAGTCCTATATTTATATCCCTTGTTGCTGTGAGAGGCGGGTTGCACAACGCTTCTGAACACGGTGACAACAGTTGGAAAACAAGTAGAGAGGTAACTTGGAGCCTTTTGCAAAATACTAGGCGTGCTTAGATCGCACGCACTAACCACCAGATTATGACCCATAGGTTCCCAGCGTGGGATTCCTCATTGGTAAAGTCTCCCCGTGTTCCTCAGGAAGTATGCCTTGAACCTGCATAATGTAATGATTTCCTAAAGGCATGTTATGTGTCCATGAAGTAGCTGGTTGTGAAGTCTTCGATATTCATAGCCATTGTATATCTGCAACATGTTGGACAAGCATTGTCAACCACGCCACAACTAGGAAACGACGTGGTGGAAATCAGAGGAGAAAAGATCACAAGAATGCGTAAAACATCGTCAGTCACATGTGATAGACAACTTTGCTGTTGCCTAGGTACACTGTATATTACAGATCAAGACACTAAACTGAAAAACGGTGTACATGTGTAGTCTACACGGAATGTAACACCAGTTTCTCGAGACTGACTCAGATTAATAAATTATTTTTGCTAAAATCACAGGCTTCCGGTATTTGGATTCCTACCAAATAGCGAAATCATGTGCCACGACTCTATTCACGATTGGGCATAGTTTACAGCAGTTCTTGGTGTAGACCTGTGGGAAAGTATCAACTTCAATGAATGAGTGAGGTCTCTGAGCTAATGGCACGTAACGGCTATAACTATTGAGTTTGACAAAACGCTATTCACATCATTTAAAACCATGACCGTGTCACGAAGTCAAACGGACGTAAGATATGATATACGCAGGATTTTATGGAAATAATTAAGTTTTGTGCACGCCACTTGTCCTACGTTTAAGAAAAAAAATCAGCTAGATTTTTGGCGAACACGTTGTTCCACATTCGTATATAATGCATTACTCGACTGGATTTGTTGTCTTGACTTGTCAGCTGACCTTTACGTGGACCACCAGTGAACTGCTGATTGATGGTGGCGATAGTTTCCTGAAAATGCAAGTTGTTTGCCGAATGGGATATGGAAATACCTTCGACAATATTGCTGATTGTCTTTCCAAAGTGTTTCAAATTGAAAAGTTGCTTCTTCAGGTCGAAAATATCATCCATAGTTGCAAGTGCTTTTCCGCTTTCAATTGCACTTTCTACAAGTTGTTTTTCCTTGGCGTATTGCTCCATCAACGAATGAAGCTGCGCGAGTAAAGCAGTGTTTCGAATCGTCTCGTCTTTCCTTTTTTCTTCTTCACACATCAGTTTAAGATAATCTCCTACAGCGTCATTATATGACACTAGGGCATTACTTTTAAGAAACGCTCCGTACTTCGCACATATTTCAAGAATAACTCTCTCCTCCTCTTGAAGTTCACTGATTTTCTCCGTGACATGCTTAGAAAATTCTTCCCGTTTTTCCATCTCAGTCTTCTTTTTTGAAATTTGTTCTTGGACGTCTTCTGACATGAACTCCGTCTCGACCTTTTCCAGTGTATACGTTTGTTGCATGTGGTGCGTATAGTTATGTTTGCATTTGCGACATTTACTAAAAAGCTTCATACACTTGCAAAACCTCATCCTGAAATCATTTGTTGTTTCAGTGGGAATTCCTCTTAAAGTGCAGTTGTCGTGACATACCTGTTTGTAGCGGGTATTTTCAGTTTTCGAATTTTTTCCTACAGTCACTCGTTCAACACAGTCACTATGAGTACATACCGTAATGGGGCGCGGCAATGCGTGGCGCACTAAATCGAATGAAGTAAATTTCAAACTCTTTTCGAGGTCACACATGCTGCGCTCATCGATATCAACTTGTTTCCTGGCTTCATTTGCAAGTAAAACGTTCTCTTGGATAGTTCGGGCAACCTCTGCCAGAGGTTTGCTCATGCTGATGACAATCCTACGAGCCTCGTTCATACTGATAGTATTTCGCACCTTGTGCGGAGTCATTTTCATGATTTTACCAAGTAATCTATTTGTCTCTGACACCGCTCTATTCCAGCTTTCTGAATAAGTTTCGATATCTTTGGCGCTGAATCGTACCCCGTTACAATGACAAGCTAAGAACCTAAAAGACTCGTTGTCAAAACAGAAGTAGTTATTTGGTGTCGCAAGAATTCCGACTTGTTTCTCTTCCAACATTCTGTTTAGAGACGGTAGTGTGTCTCCTGGATGATAAAACGTGGCGCGGGCGTTTGTAAAGCAAAATACTATGTTGCTTCGAACAGATGTGTGAAGATGCGCCAGAAGCTCTTGTATGCAAAAACGAAACATTGCAGTCAGCTTCGAGTTGTTTGGCCTCATTAGAATACAGACGCCATGTATTTCAGAGAAGTAACTCAGGTACGACAAAATGTTGTCACAATTCATCTTGTCTTGGTCAATCCCTCTTACGTCACCAATGCCAGGGGTGTCTATGAGACGAATTGTCATGTCACCGACATAGAAAACATAAGCCCGGGGCATTTGTGTGGAAGACTCACCAGGTCGAAGGTGTTCGGCATCTGTTTCTTCTCCTATCCTAATGGTGTGTTGCCCACTGTCAGTTGAACACGTAAACTGTGACGGAATCAAGTGATAGAAATAGCCGGCGTCCAAAGCTTCCTGGAAATCCGTGAATTGCAAGTAATTCAAAATGCTGTTGATCCAAGTTGATTTGCCCACACCGGTCTCCCCTAAAATCAAAATGGTGATTTCTCGAGTCCCCTCTAGTGACACCAAGTGCTGATGAAGCTCCTTTTCAGGAAACCGGACGAAATCTATTCCATGCTCGCTTCCGTTGCAACGAAAACTTGACTGGTACGGGTCAGATTCACCACATAGACAGTACAATTTACAGGTCGTCCGTCCATATTGAACCAGCGTTTTGCAAGTAGCGCATTTCCACAAAACAGGCTTTACTGGACATGCTCTATTGCCTGCAATGGAATTCGCACATTTTATGCGCATTTGGACTTTGTCTTGGGGTGTAAGAGGACACGGACATGTACCCTGAAGTTTGATCATACACATCTCAGTATCCCGACCCTCCCTTTCATAAAGATCAGAACATATTTTCACCCCATTTTCGTATTTTTCAATGTATGAACCCGTCTTTTCATCGTTCCATAAGTCTGGTCTGATGCTTGCATCAACAACCTTAAATGAAGTGTCCGTTCTTAGAACGTATGCGTTTTGATATCGCAAGAAAAAGTTCTTGTTTTGAACATCATGTGCACTGTTGCCACTTCTAGGTATGTAAAGCACGTAGACTTTAGCTTTGTCGTCCGTGCACAGTTGATCTCTTTTGCCGAGATACACTACTCCCCTTTTCTGCAAACATGTGATCGATTGTATTTTATTGAATTCTCTTTGAAAGTCGTCAACTCTTTCACTGTGTCTTGCGATTGAACAACTGTTGACAGCTGCGTCGTGAAGATATGTTTGAAGGTCTGATGTGCTTCGCTCTTTTCGACGAATTTTCAACACAAGCTCTTGAAGTTTCGAACTAAAAGCAGAAATGTCAATCAAAATCTCGTTTACGTACTTGTCGATTTTGTTCAAGGAACTTGTTTCTAGGAAATCCTCAAAACTAAACAAATCCGCCTTAATGTCGTGCATTTGCTGACTCTTTGCAACCATAGAATCCATCATCGCCACGCTCATCTTTACAACGTCTTCTTGCAGTGCACTATAGTGAACGTGTAATGCAATTTGCAGGCGGCATATCTTAGCGACGTCTTCCAGTGACATCAACATAAACTGCTGAGTGACCCCTCTGCCGTTGTTAGTATTTTTCACAAGCCTAGGAACATTTTGAACAAGGTCAAGGGCACCTTCAAAAGTAGTAGGAAGTGGGTGGGCAGTTGACGAAACATCTGAGACGCACTTAAATACGAAACTTTCATCGTTTGACTCCTTACTTCTTTCGTATCCAACATCCGGTAATTTTCCCCCGATCGATTTTTCCAAAAGTTGAACTTTAGTAGCAAGACATCCTTTTAAAAGTTTGGCGTCCTGGTCTTTTGATATCTTGCCCTGACAAGTTATGTAGCAGCAAGCTCCCCAATCAATACCAACAACAACGTGAGTAGCGTTTGGATTAGGTGACGACAAAACACTGGCGTCAACCTTATCCCTGTTTTGTCTTAGCATAAATTCTTCATTTATAGTCCTGATTTTGTAGATTAAGCTTACACTTTGGTACCTTGCACTCGTCTTGGAGTGTTTTAAGTAAGATGCCGAACCACTGAGACCAACAATACCTGCTAATATACTCATCTGAAGTTCTGCTTCGATGTTTAACTTGTGGAATTTCTCTTGAGTGCTATCGGACATGACGATCTCCGCAGAAGTATCGCCAAGTTCAATAACATCCACAGCATTGTCATCGATCTTCGAATCAAGCAGGGTGTCACTCTAAAACGAAAAAAAACTCTGAATCAATGGCCATGTGCATCACTTATCTAGAAGCATGTTTTAATATTAACAGTTTCGTCATCAGCAGGCACACATTCCCCAAATCCTTGATGATCTAAAAACGCGACATGCGTGACAAAACGCACACAGGGGGCACTTAAGCTTAATAATAGAATCCAACATGCCGTTTTGAAAAGATTTCAAAAGCTTGCGTTTTCGGGTAAGTGTACGAGTAGAAAGGGAATCACTTGCGTTCAGGTATAGTTAATTCAACACCTACGTGTACGTTTAAACATGTAGTAAGCACTGGTGAAACGACATTTTCTGTTGCACTGAAAAAATGCAGAGATCGATTTTACGTAATCCAATATTAATGCACGTCTAGGATTTCGCAAGGGGATCAGTTGTGATTTTTTTTTTCTTTTCCATATCCGGTGGGAAGTGCAGGATGGTACCTTTACTTAGATTTTGTCACCAGATCCAGAAATTAGCATTGCCAACTGTCAGGTGATGGGCGACATGTTCTGGTACCCGGTCACTGTCACTTGAACCAACGGGTCATCACCAGTTTTGACTGACAATTTTGTCCCTAAACGATGGTCACAAGTTCGCTTAGTTTCGCTGTCGTCGCCAGTTCTGCAGTGGCTTTAATTATGCTTAATTGATTTCTCCTTCGTAACATACCGAGTGCTTATTGGAAGAAATAGGGGACGAGGATGTTCCCCCGGAGCATGACCAAAAAGGCATCGTAATACCGTTTCATGACTATCGTGAAGGTTTGCCCTTTGGTCGCCACATCCTAAATTTGCCGGTATTGTCATCCATCCATCGGTAAATTATGTGACACACTTTACTCCTGACGTCCCCGGTTGTCACATATCAACATTGAGTTTCCGAATACCATTACATTCGTTGGGAGGCGGCGGTCATCCCCAGGTAGTATACCGATATGACCGGTATCACCAGAGGGAAATGGCACAGATATCATGAACTGGTGACAATAACGGAACAGGAAGCACAAAAATTGTGACGAAGCAACGAAGTTGGACGCTGAATATGATAAAGCTCCTGTTTGACAACTCCGGCACTGTGTACCATATGCAATTTCACTATGGCATTTTTACGAGTCCCGGTACACGTTGCTGCACATTTTCTATATTTACTACGTTTATTTACCCTGTAGTCATATTGATGAATGTGCCTGGGGATCGGTGGTCCCCGCTACATATCCTTACAATATAAGAAACAAAACAAAATGCAACAGAAATAATTATATCTAAATTAACTAGATTGACTGGGCCTAACGTGACCACTCATACTCGGACCTTATACATGTATTACTTGAGTGAAAACATGAATTTGTGATTTAAACCCAAAATCATCTTGACCATTCATACACGGACCGTTTAGCAAGACAACATACATTCGCTTTGATACAAAACTTTTCATATTCGCGAGTGCCAATGGTACAGTAAAATAAGCTATGCAGAAAGCTTTAGAGCAGTGGAGGGGCAGCCAACTATTTCAATGAATGAATCCATATTGTGCAACCTTTCCAACTAAATTGTAAATTTAGAAGAATCGAGCCAATTTTCATTTTGTTTTTTCGATGATCAGACATTTCTAAATAGGAACTTTGAGTTAATCATGGGTTTTTCGCTTATGTGGAGAAAGCAAAAACTGGAATTACAGTTGTCTTTCATTTTATTGCAGCATGTTAAATTGAGAGCATTATTAGAAACAATTGAAATCCAGACCTTTTCACACACATTTCCGGTTGGTGAATAAGGTAAGACAAAGTACACGCAAAATCATTGTGGATGTTAAAGTCAAACGTCTCAGAGGAACAATGGTCCATTGCCACTGAGCAATGATCCAGTCAGACGCTTCTGGTCTTACATGTAGAAGGAGCAATTTTAACTCTGTATACTAATGATTTGTTTCGATGCGTGTCATATCACTGGGTTCTTTGATCGCTAATTTCCCTCGACAACGTGACACAACATGGATGATATTTTTGCAGACGCTTTCTACATATAGCTCCACAAGGCGCGCCAAATGATCGAAATATTGTTTCTTTTTCGACATAGCAATTTCTCTTAAATGTCAGATCTATCAGTTAACAACTTTCTGGTTAAAGAACATTAAAATCACTTGTTTTTTATTGCTCATCGTACTAAATAATGAAGTGACAGTATTCTATCTCATACGCGTTGAATCTGTCGAGGGAAATACGGCCATGTAATAAAGTTTTCCGTATTCACCTCCCGCACTACTTCAATATTGACCTCTTACATGGAAAGTTTAAAAGGTAGGTAAATGCCGACTCGACGTCGTTAGCCGGCTCGATCACCTAACTTTCAGAACATAGTTTAAAGTCTTACAATTATAGCATCGCAAATAACGCTCAATATACAATCAGGTCTCAGTCGTAACATATCTCGAACAGGACCGTTGATAATATGACAGTTCTGTCTTTTTTCATTTGCTAAATATTTCATCGTCTGCAACTCAGGCGCTGAATCTTCCGGTAACGATAATGTCAAATTGATGTCATTTAACTATTTTCAGGAGATGTTACAAGTCTAATGAAAAAATACCCTTGTTTTCCTCTTTGTTATCTCTTTTCAAGTAATAAATCGTCACATTTTAAACTGTTTCTTTTACTAGAGGAAACTTGAAGCCTAACGCGCAATTACATACATATAGGACGTGATCCGCCATGTGAACAGTCTGAGTAAATTATTTAGAAAATCTGCTGAAAAATGAAAGAAACGTTGAAATTTGAAGCGTACGGGATAAATACAAAACGTACCTCGATTGGTGTAGATAAAGTTATACCACACTCGACATTATTCCGCGGAATAATGTCTCGTGGGATATAACTTCATGTACGCCACTCTCGGAACGTTTTGTGTATATCCTAACTGTCGGTTTACACTGCGGGAAATTGAAACAAAAAATACGAAACGATTTGGATCATCTGAATTCCGTGCTTAGGCTCAGTGTTCAAACTTTCAATTTCAATGTTTCGGAGAAAATGAAAATAATAAAAACCAAATCTGATCGATTTCCTAAATTTCAATTTTTGGAGATCTTGAATACAGGTCAATTTTCTTTCCAACGAAAAATCGAAATAAACAACCAACATTACTTCTAAGTTTACTTCTTTAAATAGATAAAGACTTCAAATGAGAGTACTTGAGCAGAATAAATGGAAGGTGGCTTGTTTTCTTAATTTCCTCTTTTTGGTGAAATTGAACAAATAAGTAGATGTCTTATTTTTAGTTGACTTCTTTGACAAGCTACAGTGTACATGTAAATGAAGTCAAATGAGTGTTCTTGGGCAGATTAAAAAGAAGGCAGTGTATTTTCTTAATTTCCTCTTTTTGATGAAATTGAACAGATAAATAGATATCTCATTTAAGACGATAAATGATCATACAGCAGATGACCTTCTAGGAACTCCCGGGATCCGACAGGATACAGTACAGACACATTTTTTCAAGTTTTCTGAGACCATCCTCAGTAGCCTCAAACTTTGAGTTAAAGGGTCTTCAAGTACTTTCCGGTTGTTTTCTGCATCTCTTTGGTAAATATTAACAATGATAAACAGTATAGTTTGTTGGATTTGTTATTTTAGAACTCGTGCAACTTATCTGTTAAAAAGGAACTGTATTTTATTCGGAATAAATTCTGGATAGTTTTCCATGAATTGTTGATTAATTTCACAAATAACTCAACAACAAAAATTAAACTTATATTCTCTAACGAAGCTCAAAAAATACCGGCTTGGAGCGCTGCTTAGTCTCGTGACGTATTTGGCTGGGGCAGTCACTGTCCTGTGTTAGCGTGCAATCAAGTAGCGTTTTTCATATTGTCGGAATAAGAAATTTTCGTATGAAATGTCGGGTCACAAGGGATACCTGTTTGAGCCGAGGCAACACAAAAGTGATACCCAGTCATCGTCATCGTGAGACTAAAATTTGCCGGTGCAACCAGTCCGTATCAACACTGGTGTGACTGTGTCGTGGGCAATGTGGACTCTGGCCAGGCAGCCACCCACCTGTCAACTCAGCGCTGTCAACCTGAAGGGTTGGTAAGTTACCGACTGTAGCTGCATGAAGGCTTTCGTACCACTGTGTGTTGAGCTCCTTTAACCCCGAAATTTCAGACAGTCGTTGACTACCCGGGTATAGTTAACTTATGCCCGTCACCTCCTCTTAAATTTTAGGCGACATCAACATATAAAGCTAACGGAGCGGCGTGGGCGTATGCAAAATATGGTAGTCACCCGACACTCCCACTTTTCGTTGCAGCCGTTTAAGTGGAAAACAATCAAATAAACGCTATTTGGTAGCATAGTTTGCCGTCTTATTAACAAAGAAGAGTGTCGTCCGTTCAAAAACAGCAGGCTCGTGACACGCCGCCTGTGCCATTTCCTAAAAATTTGAGACATCTTTCGGGACATGATGACAGCTTCGCAGCACCAAGGTTGTTCTAAAATTCGATTTATTGGTATAAAAATACTAAAAACTTGTAACAAAATGAAACAAGTTCATATAATTTGTTATAACATGTACGCAACCTAGGTACCGTCAGCGACGAACACTTGATAAAAGAATCGGGGGATAAGAAACTGGTAGAGGTCAGGTGACATAATCGCAAAAAGCCGACTCAAGAGAACACATCACAATTTTAGCAGCAGCCGATGAACGATCGCTAACTTTTCCAACACCGGTAAATACAGAAGTTAGTTTACTATAGGATGAAATTAGTTTTAATGACATTAAGTAAGATATTTTTGTACATTTTTTACACATATCGGCTCTTGAAAACCTGTAGGCCTATATTTAGTATATAGCTTTGGGCCAAGGCTTGGGTAACCCGGCGATGGTATGCGATGACCATCCCTTTAGAAGACACCTTTTTCGAAGAGTTTGAGCAAGCAGGCGCCATACAAAAAGACATAGCGAACCTTTTATAGCACTGTGGCAAACAATAAAAAATAAAAGATAAAAATAATGATAAATTGCGATGTAAACTCTTCAAAATATAACATAGGCAAAGAATGTGTAAAGCCTATATCCCCGCCGTTCATGTCACTGACACATCAGCCAATCAGCGAACGCTTTTAGAATTTAGTGTTTTAACCATGAATACGAATCGGCTTTTGTTTGGCACGCAAGTCAGGCAAATATGAGTTTTATTTGTATGTTAGAACCGATTAAATGCAACATTATTTTGACTACAGTCCCCTTTTAACAGCGCCATCGATACTAGAAAGTGACCATGTGGAAACATGATAATGAGATTTATGGCACTCTGACATAAATCCTATTATTAGGGCAAATTATATTCTACACTCCTTCAACCTTCATATCCAACTCTAGTTAGTACCTATCTAGTCCGATCGTAGCGTTAGTGGTTCTCCCTCAGCAGCTTCCGGTTCCCAGCCTCAGTCTACAGTACATTCACTCGTAAGTTTTTACTAATCACACAATTAGTCAACCTATTAGACTCCTTCCCGTTCGTCGTCAATCGTCCTGTACAAACTCTAGTTCACGTAGTTTTACTGGTAGCCACGGATGGCTTTTCTAACACCCGATTTTTTTCGATTCGAATACCCCTCAAACCCAAACCCATCCCCTCGCTAATTTCGCCTACGCCTACTTACATGACCCTGCTCCCGAACACCACTTCAAAATCACGCGTTCCTTACCTCCAACTGAGCACCCTCATCTTCATATTCAGTGAGGTTAATTCAAACTGTTTTTTTTTTTCATTTTCATATTTTCTTATCGGAGCTACAATATCCCAAAAGCCAAAGGCAAGACAACGAAGTCAGGCCGGGCCACCCCTAAAAGGACCAAGACTAGGTTAGCGAGAACAGAGACTGGGATGTTAGACCAGGCTCCTACCAGCCACAGCGACCAAGCATCTACGTCTGCACCGCCAGCCACTCCACCCCAACCAGGTCAGTTAGTCTCTGAGGTGACATTACTTGATTACGTGGCACCTCCACCAATTCCTAGTGTCTATCCGATAATGGGAGCCCATGTACCATCTTTAATTCACACAAAAATACATGACGGCGAATACATCGACCTTGGCACCCTCCTCCCAACCTCAGCCATCACATCGCCACAGCAAATGGTGGTGTTTAAGAACCGCCTCGTGTTACACCAACCACCCAAACCCAAAATAACAACCATTGAGAAATGGACTGACGCCTTTCTCATATTTGCGTCAACATTTATCGAAGCTCACCCCCACCGAGGACCAGAGCTGCTTAAGTACATGCATGACGTTCGCCTCGGGGCCCAGCGCACCAGAACCGGTTGGATACCTTATGACGAACAATACCGCTCCCGCAAAGCTCGTGACCCGGCCACACCATGGCCGGCGATAGATCCGGAGTTGTGGTTGCTATATATGACTGGCCCGACTATCGACACCGCACCTCACCCACCTACCAGACACTGCTACGCCTTTAACTTCAAAGGAAATTATACTACATGGCAGTGCAGATACAAGCATACCTGCATGACCTGCGGTGGCTCCCACCCAAGCCTCACATGTTACAGGGCTACCCAGCAATCCCAGCCAGGGCCTTCCCAGGGTCCATCCAACCAATTTCCAATCCGCCCGCAATCCAACCCACCCTCACCATAGATTCCCCTCTAAGCCTAGGCAATTGTAAACCCTACCCTACTACATGATTAATTTCCCCTTTCCGTTAAACTTCCAGGATCGCACCAAGTTATGCTAGTGTTATGTTATTTTAGTATCAAACATACACCCACATCACGAGTATATCTGGAGCCTGGGCCACACGCCTGTCAAACCGCTGGCGCTAGAACGCATTCTGCATGGGTACCCGGATCCCAACCGCGCTTCATTTCTTGTTCAAGGATTCCGAAACGGCTATAGGTTACAATACACAAGCACAAGAAGCCACACCACAGCGAGAAATCTGTTATCAGCGATTTGCCAACCCCAGCAGCTGTGGGACAAACTCATCAAAGAATGTGACCTGGGCCGCATGGCAGGCCCCTTTCCTACAGGCCCCATCTATAACCTTCGTACATCGCCGCTTGGTCTCCTCTCCAAACCTGACTGGGATTTTCGCATGATCTCCCACCTCTCATATCCAGTAGGGACCAGTGTTAACGACGGAATTAATCCCGATTACTGCATCGTGCAGAACACAAGCTTTGATAATGTTATAGACATGATCAGCCATGCTGGTTTGGGTGCCCAGCTAGCAAAAATGGACATTAAGTCCGCCTTCCGACTCCTTCCAATTTACCCCGGTGACTTCGACCTTTTAGGGTACCAACACCAGGGGGTACTACTTCATTGACAAATGCCTCCCATTTGGCGCCTCGTTAGCACCTTAACTCTTCGAGACATTCTCAACAGCACTACACTGGGCCGTCGAGGCTCGATCGGGGCACAAAACATTGGACCACTACCTTGACGACTTCATATTCGTTGGGCCGCCTGGCACAGACATCTGCAAGACACTAATGGCCCACTTCACATCCATCTGTGATGAAATCGGTGTACCCATTGCCACAGACAAAACAGCTGGTCCTTCCACACAACTCACATTCTTAGGCCTGGACATCGACACTGTTCAGCAACAAATGAGAATACCGGACAAGAAACTCATTCAACTCCGCACCACGTTATCAGCCTTAGTCCACAAGAAACGAATAAAACGACGGAAGCTGGAATCTTTAACCGGCATGCGGAATTTTTTCTCTAAGGCTGTTCCAGTCGCGCGAGCCTTCATTCGGAGATTCTACGATGCTCTCTGTCCAGGGCCCTTAAGCCCCACCATCACATATCAATGTCTGACACACTGAATTCCGTGTGTGGGCATCAATGCATATGCTTAGTTGGAATTTGATCGATCAAATCGCCGCTAATTGCACACGCCCTCTACACGTATGCATTATACTTGTGTGGGCTTAGCCACGGGTTCGGGATTGATTTGATTTCGTTTATTTCGATCACTGCCAGTTTTAATAAATTACAACTATTCAAGTCAAAGGTGGTCGCCATACTACGTATAAGTAAACTGGAAGGAGTGTCCAAGATTGTCAACTAATGGGAATGACTGAATACTATGACGTCGGTGATAGGCAACATTCCACGGTGCTATCTTTCGTAGCACTGTGAAAGAGTGTACTTGTCAATGAACGAATTTCAACTTAGTCTATACTCTCAACACATTGTTACTTCGGTGAATATTTAGCAAATCTTCAGATTATCAAATAGTTTTGCCAAATATTTTAAAAATGAAAAAAAAAACTTATTCCGACTTTTAAGTGCCATAAGTTGATTAGATAAGATATGTACGGAACCTCGTGGAAAAATAACCCTCAATTGGTTTTCGGTACCCTGGTGTCCTGTCCGATACCCAGGTTTCCTGTTTTAAAGTTAATTTTTGTGTTTTTCAGGTGGGGGTCACACTTGTATGACATTGTGTTAAAACCGATAGTATGTAAAGGAAAACAAAGCAGTCACTATCTAAGGTCAGATCTTAAGTTTGTGCAAATATAGGTCAAATCTAATATTTGGAGGAGAATGCTTACAAGAAAAGATTCAGTCCTGACATCATAGAGAGCGCCGATTTTAGCTGTTCGACCAAGTGCAGCTCTGTTAATAACGGAGAAAGACATCTTGGACAGTTAACCATCAACTTTGACATTAGTTCCTCCTGAAAAGAAATTATGTTCACATTTTACAACAGTCAACTCATGCGATCTGCCATTTCAGGAGTCTCCCACTCACAGTGGATATATTTGTAAATATCTCCTAAAGACGTAGCTGCGTTCCGAAGAGCAAGACTCCAGCAAATTTTCTCAAGATATAACCAAGATTACAACAGCTTTATTCACAAGTTCCGTTATTACTCGTTGAAATAAACATTGACACGAGCAGACGCTGGGTAGAAATCCGTAAACGCAAGGATCTCATAACACTGCCCAAATTCATGTGAATAAATGGCGAATGTTTCGCGAGAACTGTGTATGGTATATGTAGTTAGATTACTGCCATGTCCTGACAAAACGAAGGCACTAACACTAGCTGCAGTACTGGTTGGTCGTTCATTGTAACATTCATCGTGGAAATTCAGGTGCACAATCTTATCAGTCAAGCTTGGATATACTGAGGAAAATTTTCGCGAGCGTATGTTTTGTTATGTGCGTTTCATCCTAAACGCGTATGGCGTGACGAAGAAATCCACCGGAATGCCAACACCGATATTTGAGTATTCGCTGCGCATGTATGAGAACTGTTTGCATTCGTTTGTTCCAGCGTGTGTACTTGTTATACAAATTCCCGTCATCAAAACTTTTCGCAACTCCGCTTTTTTAAGCCAAATTGCAAAAGAGTCATACTATTAAGAAGCTTTTTGTGAATTTGTGATGATTATAACAGACGTAAAAGATAAGTAATTCAATTCAAAAGTTATTATTATTGCACATACCTGACTGCATGTAGTTTAAAAATAATCTTCAATTCTCAAAACCGACACTGTTACCAAAATGCGAAAACAAACCAGCGTGTAATAATATTATCAAAAGGAAATGAACCAGGGACGGTTTAAAATGACGAGTTGAGACTTCCAGGAATAATTTCATTGATTTTACCCTATAAAAAATGGTTTTAAAATATGGATCCCTCACACTTGCTGTGGATTATTTAGTCAGGCATCAACCCAAATTCAATAACATCTTTACATGTTTTAATTAATTGAAGTTTTGGTTCCGCTTTTGATTACTCACTAAAAACACAGAATGCAGTGACATTTATGAAAAATGCGATGAACTTAAAGCTTATATTCGAAATATTAGATTAAGGTTTTCAAATAGACAAAAAGGGCAATATACAAAGACGTAGCGACATTGTTTTTGTCGAACGAGATATGTAAAACCAAACAATGTCCGATAAGATCATTTATTGTTGTTTTTCCCTACATGTACATTGTAGTTAAATGGAAAATTGTGGGTGTTGAAAAACTCCATTAAACGTTCCACTTTTTCTTTGTGTTCGAGCGGGAAATATGGCTATGCTAGTAAAGGTTGTTGTTTGCTCACACGCTGAAGGTCGTATTTTCGTGCCACAAAACTCGACTGACAAACATTTTACATGCAGTGTGACAGCTATGGTTGCTCTTTTGTAATTTTCAGTTGGACTGAATTTGCATGGTCCAAACACTACATAAACCATGACAAAATAAATGAATGTTTAGGAACCTCAGTGATTAAATAGACCACTTGATCATAGGCTTCGCACCACAGGGGGTTGGGGGCTGTAGTCTCTATTTTTGTCAGCGCTCCGCTGCCCATGGTCTATTGGCGGTGCCCCACACGCTAAAGCTCCCCAGCCCCTTACGGTGCGCCTCCCCTGTCAAATCCTAAAAAATCGGGAAATGTTCTAGTAATGAACAGTGAAAATTTAGCTCTCAGCCTTATGGGTATCAATATAAAAATGACAACGTTTATTATTTTTTACGAACCCCAGTGATTAAATAAACCACTTGATTATGGGCGGCACACCAGATGAGGCTGAAGGTGTATAGCCCCACTTTTTCAGTGCTGCGCCGCCATTGTTGATGTGCTTCAACAAAAGTTTGAATTTCCACTTCTCACGTTTTGTTCTTGGGTCTTTCGACGGTGTTTGCTTTTGAGCGTGTACAGGGAGAGTGTTATCCGGGGTAGGCTCCGTAAGTTAACGTCTTCCGCGGATATCAAAACGACAGGAAGGTCGTCCTTTGACGAATATTTCTGAAATGTTTAATGTCGGTAAACTGTGTTATGTAATAAGTGTGCGTGACCGGATTTTCGGTACAAGCTACATGCATAACACTTTTTTCAGATGTCTCAATATGGCTATAAAGACGTATACTGCTGCGAGGACGTGAAAATCTGACTGTTTATTTCTTCCTAAAATACAACCAAAGAAGCGATACATTTACTGAACGCAAATCTAAATGTTATGTGCATAACAAATATACACTGTGATATCAATCAAAATAGATTTGTCATCACGGACATCGTAATTACTAAAATATTTCTTTTACCATATAACAAAATAACGTCAGATATTGAACACATTAACTACACTGTCACAAGTAAACAAGTAAACAAACACACACAAATCAAACAAAGGGTTATAAATGAGATTGCTAAGCAATTAAGAGTGCAGTACACTTCAGACCAGGCCGGCAAAAATCCATGCAGGTGTGATAAACCCTATGCGACGGATTTGGATCATATTATGCATTTTTGTTTACTTTCTTATGGTAATTACTAAAATGCACTTTAAACAAATTCTATCGCGTTAGGTTGCTTAAAAGTCGGGTACCTCAGTTTTCACTGAAAACCACTATCAGAACTTACCCCAATAATCACAGTTTTTGTGACATTGAAAGTAATTACAGAAGCTACTAGAAAATGAAATAGCTACTGTTTTGTATAAGGTCATCCATTGTCTTCCTAAAAATGAAAAATAAAAGTGTCAAGTTGCCCCTTAAATTCCACATTTTGGGGTTTGAAGGGTCATGGGGTCATACAAGCAGAAAACATGGATAACTTGCCCAGGTTTGAATGAGTCAATCTCAGCTGAAGCCAAATTTTACACTTTGAAACTTAATCGTGGGTTT
>NMRA01000774.1:45500-67082 GCA_002633005.1 Phoronis australis
GCGAACAGTAAAATGTTTGTTTGGCCAAAGTTCACCCGTTAAGTCATAAAATGGTAATTGCCGACCAAGGACACGCTTAATCCGAATTGGTCGTCTACGCTAGGCGACCACTTAGCCGACCCAAGTGCCGACCACAGAGGCGACTCAGTAGACGGCTCCTAGCCGACCGTTGTTGGTCGGCTGCTGGTCGGCTAGACGACCGGTCGACGGCCGGTCGTCGACCAATTTCCGACCGGTCGGCCAAAAATTCGTGATGTGTGCTGTAGCTACTAGTCACCGAAAATGTTGAGTTTTGAGATTTAAAAGTGCTCAAATGGTTGTTAAGTTATTGGGCTTTTTTCTTAGCAAATAAACTTTGATAAAACTAGTATTTTTTGTTTTGTTTTTTTTTTGACTGTGAATTACCATTTTGATGATGAGCCCTTCAGGTGTCTCTGATCACTGAAGAAAAAATGGCTGATGAGGTGGTGGAAGTAGTTAATATAGTGTGTTAGTTGGCATAATCCTTCAAATCTGGTTGATGGAGCTTCAAAGGAACATCGAAACCATGCAGCAAGCAACTGAAGCACTAACTGATTGCAGCAAGTCCATAGCAAGCCATCTGAAATTTGTTAAAGTCATCGACCCAGTCCCGTTCAGTGACAGTGCTGAAACAGTGAAAGTGGCAGCTGATTCTTGCCAGGGTCAGAGTGGGCTTGTCTACAACAGTTTGCCCCCCTCCCACCCCACAGTTTGTGAAAATCGTCGATCTCAGCATGGAATCAGATGGAGGCCAAGTAAAAGTAAGATATGTGCCCACCTTCATCAGAAAGGCTCTAAGCCCAAGGCCAAGCTTGAGTTTGGAATGCAAGTGGAAATACAGTCAACAAAGAATTTCTGGAAGAACAGAATGTATCGATTCCAGTTGGGTCAGGTAAGTTGTTATGCAGCTGCAGGTCATCAATACTCTATAGCTGTTGATAACGACATTATTATATTTGCTTTTTCAACTAGATTTTGACTGCAGTCGCCATAAAGGGCACAACCCTACATGAAGTAAAGCGACACTCGAGTACTAGAGTAATTTTAGTAACTTCTTCCAGTACTGACTTGTATTAGTAAAATATTCACTTTATCTCAATATTTAGGGTTTGTTTAAATACATTCCATTTTATGAATACGCATGTGTAAAAAGTGAAAATTTGGTGTCCATTATCAAAAGACTTAATCGAGCCCTTGTCTCCTAGCTGACACCAATTTCTCATCTAATTCACCTGTAGTCACTTCTGATTGGTCACATTGTTCTATCTGTATAACCAGAGATACATAATTTTCCAAATATGCAGTGGAACCCCATTACAATAGGGCCTAATTTAATTAAAATGGCTAAAGTTTTAACACCGTTAAGGTCCCTAATACCTGAAGCATTCAACCTCATGAACAAGACTGGGGAAAACATTTGGGGATTCAAAATACAGCATTGTATTGGGAGTTCTGTTATGCCTACTTTCCATAAAATTCTATTGCAGGTCTATGCAGAAATTGTAAGCGTTTACCAAAGAAGTTAGCCACTGTTGTTGAGTACTAGTAAGTAGTTATAGTTAATGAATTGGAGTGTTGTTACACAAAACCTTTTTCTGAGATTCTTGGTTCCAAGATTAAGTGCATCAACATTTAATGATAGCAAAACAATAGTTGTAGTAGATTTTTATTTCAGTTGTTTTGTGGTTGCTTATAAACCTCATAGACAAATAAAAATGCCGTGCATTAAGCGAATTTTGCGTCTCTGAAGTTTTACTGCACAAGTTGTCCATAGTTACAGGAGTATGTAACAACAAGGTTTGCGCAAATTGCCTCAAATATTAACAGGGCTGGTGGGCTTGTAAACTGCGCATTGACTCAAAAACTGGTGACAGTCTCACTAACTCATCTGCTAGGAAACATTACTGATGGACTGTAACACTGTCCTTGTATTTGCAGACAAAACACTGCAGGTGTTCTGTATTTACTGTCTTGTCAACCATGTCTCTCAGACAAAGTGGATTTGGCTCCACGCACTGCAATTTTTGGGTGCATAAGTTATGTTTTGCGAGCTTGGGCCAGAGCTTGTGAGTCAATGGATAGCGTTAACAGACCTTGAACTACACTGTGCTGTATGTTTATTTGAGGAGCTATGTTCATAAGTGCACAATCTGTTTAGTTCTGTTCCAGTTATTTCACCACAACTGTCAACATTTGAAAATTCCTCTGAGAGGGAAGACTGCTTGTAATGAAAGCTTTGGTACTCCAAATAGGTCATAACAGGATTTTTATAGTTGCTCCGGGTTGCTTTAGTGACCACTGAGGCAAATTTTGAAAGGTGCATTTAGCTAAAAATATTGAGGATGCAATTGAATTCCTTTTAGCCTGAAAATCATGTACTAAAACATAAAATTTTCTCAATCAGCATCGTGGCATGGAGAGTGTTGGATCTTGTCTTAACTTTATGGCATTTCGAAGCTGTGACAATACTATATATCAAAATTGGTGGTTTTCCAGGTTTTAGTAGTGAACTTACATTTTAATTAATTGACGACAACTTTTGTTTTGAGTGCTGCTTGCACACAATGAGGGTAGCATGCATATGTGAGTGGCCATCTTTCCAAGCTATTTTGAATGGTGAAAATAAATACTTTGGGGAAAGGCTATTTATGGAAAATATAATTCTTGTGTTTACGGATTAAGTTGCATATAATTGTAATATTTACAGGCAAATTTTTCAAGTGGAAACGAGGGGGACCAACCATCATTCTGGCTGGCCGCGCCTAGCCAAAGATCCATAAGTCGAATCAGTTTCTCACTGCTGCATCTGATGGAAGAGTCAACCCTGTTAGCACCCAGCTTCTAACTGACAACTATGAATTTGCCGAAAGGTCCTAGCGATATTACAAACAAAAAGCCAGCAACGCAATATATGTTACGGTAACCCATGAATGTATTGCTCCTGGTTATATTGATGTTCTGAAGAATGTCTCTCACCTCAGCAGATTAAATATGTTCCCGTTAAGCAGCACTCAATCGTTGTGGGAAACTCGCACAATTTGATGCCTTTGGAATGAAAAGAATCGCTGAGGAAGACCGTCGATTTGAACTGTGACAAAATATTGTTGAGTTAGTTGGAATTGCCGCAGTAGCACATTTCATGTTTATAAGACTCAGAGACATTTGAAATACAGTATGTCAAAAGCAGTCAGACAAAATGCTATTTCCTTTTCGTGACGTGTCATCTATGCTGACTAAAGGTGTCTCATTGTACGCCTAATTTGCTTGCTTTTTGTAAATGTGACCCCATTTGTTCTTTTCTATTTACTTGTGTGTAATTTGTCTGTGTCCTATATCAGCCTCAATATAGTATTACTATTCTCTAAACTACTTTGGTTTTTGTTTAACATTTGGCTATCTTATCGTTTTGCTACATAAGTACAGTATAAGCTGCTCGGCTGCATCTCTATGTCTAACATATTGTACAATAATTTAAGTCAAGACAGTTTTTAAATATTGCCCAACTTTGTTCCAAAATCTCTTTGCAGGATTACCCAAGTTCACTACATGTATATGCAGTCTGAATGTTAACTTTGTGCGTTTTATTTTCGTTTTGCTGCTCATGAATTGTCATGATTTTTCAATGAAGTAGCTGACACTACATGCATTAGTCTCGAGACTTCTGAATTTTTGGAGTCTGACTGATGGTAAGCACCAAACACCATTGCATATCCATACTAAACTCGGGCGGATCCAGGATTTCGAGTTGGGGGGCAGGGCACAGAATTGCGCCACATCCGCGCGCCCACCCTAAAATGTAGGGATGCAGGGGTCTCGGAATTTTTGGGTTTGTGGACCTTATTACTAAAAAAATCCGGTAAACGGGGTTTGCTCAAGGCCAATGCATTGTGCATTCGCCCACGGACCCCCCTGGGTGCGCGCATATGCTAGTCAGCAATTAGCACCCCGAACTGAAAAATGGTATCTGGGAGAATTTTAGGGGGGCATGGCCCCCTCGGCCCCCTCCTGAAATCCGCCATTGAAACTGTGATAGATGCAAAGAACATCTGATTTTTCTGCTATCGTGCGTGTGAAATACTCGGTTTCCTGTGTTTTTTATGAAAATGTCTACGAACCTTCCGCAAATACGTCATTCTATGCGTTGGCGGTGAAAACTAAAAAACATTGGTATCCATAATGCGAGAATATTCAGACATCCATATGCACATCTGGGCGTGTGCTGTTCGGGGACTTTCCCGAATGAGAAGCGTAAGAAAAGTTATTCAACAACGCCAATTTCACCGGTAGTCGACTATCCTTATAAGATCAGTTTTTCTAACCTCATTTCACAGCATCTAACCAATACCATTTCAATAAATCTTTTTTAGGACTAACTACTTTGCTGTCTGATTTGTTCGGGTTTGGTGATATACACTGTATGGCCATGCAGTTGTCTCCTAACGGCCCAATACACCTATTATTGTTTTTTATAAAATTCGTTGAATTGAGATGGGTCGGGACACGATCAACTGACTTCGAGAACATTAGAAAACTAAATTTCAATCAGACCCACACATTAAAATTTTAGAATTCGAGTTCCCAGTTATGTATAACTGAAGACTTACTTTAGAGATTTTTTACTCAACCATAATGCATTTTGAAACGGTGAGTATATGCACATGCTATTGGCAGCGTTATCGTCAGGGTCAAAAGAAACCAACGTGTCTTGTTGTGCTTCTCATTATTTTCTGTAAAGTAACAAAATTAAAGCTCTCTCGATATGTTCGATCGCCTATTTTAAGATTTCAAAACTGTATTTTGAATCCTCGCATACATCTGTTGCTATGCAGACATTGGCCAGTTGCATAATTTTGGAGAGGTGCCCTACATCTAGAGCCCGAAGCGGTATGAAGAAGGTTGATTGCCTAGACTTTTTGTGGTTTATTTTGTAGCGCTAAGATCAATCTAAACACAGGTTGTAGATTTGTTGTTTTAAATTTGGCTTCAGCTGAGATATTGAGGCAGGAAGTAGGGCAAATTTCAACATTTTATAATCACCACAAACTAGCTAAACTGGTAGCCTTCAAAAACGGTTAAGATGTAACTGAAACCTTGACATTCTCTATGACTGGCAAGTTGAAAGACACCCCAATTAAGTGATAAAATTGAAGTGTTTCCTTTTGCACTACTGTTCTCAAGGTAAGTTCGCAAAAAGTGCCAAAATGTAGCTGTAGCGAGGCTTGGAATTGGCAGAAAAACAACGTTCCCATAGCAACCACAAGGTGGCGCACGCAAAAAATTAACGTTGATATGAAGGTTGGGGCATCAACCCCTACCATCATGCAAACAATCGAGGAAATCCGTGACATAGCCCTTGTCACTGTTTGCCTGGTCCATTCGTGGACGTGCTCTTAAGACTTTTTATTGCAAAAGAGTTCAGTTTTTTATTAATTAAAAGATATCCAGATCAAAGGTAAGTTGTTGAAACCATGAAGTAAAACTGGAATCACCTTGATTACATACATATAGTATTGTGTGGTAAATGGGTTATTTGAATCGAAAGCCTGGAAATCCCTGGATGTTGTTTAGTTATATGAGAATGTGGATACAAACACTAGAGACGTCATGAAAATCAGATTGACAATTATGGAAAAGGTCAGTACGTACTTGATAATAGTTGTCATAAAAGTCCACGTAGATGGTTTGGATGTACATTGACTTACATGTACATGTATGACAGCAGATGCTTAATGGCAAAAATGTTAAGCGATTGCAGACCTTATGCAATTTTAAGATGACAAGAAATACAGTTCCACAGTTAGAGGCACTAATAACGCGATGTTTGCAAACTGCAATAGAAACATTATCAGGACTACAAATATTTCTTAAATTTTTTGCAAAATTGTGCCCGTCTGAAATCGTTGAATCGAATTAACTTATAGTGGAAATAATTACTCTGAAGAGCTTAAGCATGGGCTTATACATATTGAAGTGTCGTTTCCTAACGTCTTAATGAGCATCCTTATCTCAAACAGTTAAGTCCTTGAGCCAGGTTTTGGCGGATTGTTCTAGAACCCCTTCGACCTCCAAAACCCGTAATCTCCTAGACCCGTGACCCCTTCGACCCACGGCCCACAACTGCCTCGACTCAATCTACACAAGGTCTACTGGATCTGGACATAGAAAAGTGCTGACTTTCAGAACCAACGAATGAAGCCGTTAGCTCGGCTGGATATTTCTTGTTTTTTTGCAATCAAGAGAGTCAATTCGTCAAATTTGAACGCCCGGCAAAACAGGAAAAACACCAAATTAAATCAAAGACCCGACAAAGTGTAATCGTATAGGGAATTATTCAGTGAATGGCAGATTCAATCCATTTTAGGGAGAGTGCGAGGAATCGATGCAAGAGCAACATCTGCAGCAAATGCAGATTAAAAAACAAATTGTTAATTAAAAAGAATCCCAAAGTTACATGAAGTATATTGAATAATAATAAACGTTATTGAACTTGAAGAAATCCAGCCCATAGTACAGTAATATCAAAATACATAAAAGTACAAAGACGCTTGCATAACGGTAATATATATAGTTCATCATCTATACTCTTAGTATAGTTTGACTAGTTCGCTAGGCGTGCAGCAGGTTGATAGACAAGTTGAGCAATTTTGAGACGTCTTGCACAAATCTAATGAATGTAGAATATTAGCATTTTTTGAACCTAGGAATGAACTTATCTCGCAAAACATCATATAAAGTACAATTTGTAACAAAATGGAACTCGTCCCGGGTTACAGAAATTCAAAATTTTTTGCAAATCACACAGTTTGTAAATTCCCTATCAGTTTTATCCCTCCCTGCTTCAATTTCTAAACAAAGATTGGAGCAACTAATTTTAGTTATGAATTTTCTAATATGTTTAAACAACGCTCTACACATCTTATAAAGTAATTTCTAACCCTAAATATGTGCTTACAAAAGGTTACCTGCACATTCTCAATGGCTTAGTGGGTGATAACCCCACACTTCTGAGCCGTAGTATAGTGTGGGTGTTATTGATTTATCAAATATTCGCAAGGCAGTTTTGCAGTTTAAGCCATTGATAGTTTTGTCAAATCTTATTACAGAAAACATAGCCTTCATGGCTTATGCAGCGAGTTCATCAGAATTTTTACTCCAGCATGTTAGGGAGGACAATGTACATCATAAGTACTTAAAATGCGACACTGTGTCCATTGATTTCAAATTATATGACCACTTCTCAATATTTTCCAAATAACTACCATTTCGGAAAACCATTATCTTTGTTTTATCAATATAGACCTTTATACAAAATTGTTTAGAGAAATGTTGCATAATCATTATTTGTTTTTGCAAATGTCTCGGTGTATATGCAATATTTGCCTTGTCACCAACATACAGTACATATAATACATCAGGAGACTCACTGTCAGTAGAAATACTCTGATAATAGGATTCTTTCAGGTGTTTGACTTATTCATTTAAAAACATTGTGAACAGGAAAGGACTTCGGACAAATCCTTGCCTCACTCCTGTTGTGTATTTAAAGAAGCTTGTTCGGTGAGTATTGTCCATTGGTACACACGATTCTAACTTTTCATACATTAATTGGATTACTTTCAAAGTGTTGCCATGGACTCCAGCATTGATAAGTTTATGGAGCAGGACTCTGGATTGTACAATATCAAACACCGATTTAAAATCTACGAAAAAGGCATAACATCTACCCATTTTCTTACTTTTAAGTAATAATTAAAAGTATTTCTGCACCAATGAATTTAGGGTATATATCTGGTCCATTGCGCTAGTGTATGATGTTTTAAATCCAGCCTGCTCTTCATACAAAGTTTTTGTATCAGTTACCCACTGCATCTAGACGCTTATTAATTGTATCGACAAACAATTTGTTTAATGTATTAAGCACCGGTATGCCATTAAATCGTCTTTTTTGTTTATCTGGACAATTAGCGCTTTACTACAATCCCCTGGCATGGCGTAATTAAAGGAGCATTGAACAACTTAGACAGGTATGGCGGGACTATAATTGGCTGAGAGAGGTTCATGAGTTCACCAGGAATTCCATCCATGCCAGTGCCCTTGTTATTTTTAATACATTGCATTGTTCACTGTTTCTGTTATAGGTTCATTCAGATCCCTTTTATTATCAAAACAATGATTACAATGTCTGTAATGCAATCAATTTGTTACTGAGGTCATCTTGAGAGGAAAATTCTTCGTCCATTAATGAACAACTAGACTTTAATAGAGTATAAAAGTGTTCTTACACTGATGTGCAGTGATATCAGTTTTAATTACATGCTTCTTTTTACTTTGTTTTTTCAATAATTTCCCACGATTCATTTGGGTATTTAGCCGTTTGTTTAAGTTGATCGCACATCGTTATTCTTTACAACTCTTGTTTAGTTTGAACATTAGTTTTGAAATCTTTCTTAAATCTTTTATATTCTATTTAGAGTAAATCTACATTTTTGCAATTTATTTAATGTTTTACTCTAGCGCTCTTTTTTCTCATAACCCCACGGGGCTTGATCCCGTTTAAAATTCCCTTTATTGTTAACAGTTTTTCTAGACTTGGTGATTCCCATTGACTCACCTACTGTTTTGTAAAACGATTCTAAAATGCCATCCGCATGGTCTATGTTATTGTTGTCTATACTTCCATGAAGGTGAGGGATAATTTTTTGGCATATTCACCGTTCATTTATCTGCCATTGAACTATTCCATCGAAGTTTATTTTTAACGATTATACAACAGAAAGAATAGAAGAAAAATGCGACTGAAAATACGTTCATTCACGTTAACGTACTCTCTCCATAAGTTTAGTAGAACATGGTATTGGTAGCCGATTGTGTAACTATTTTTGTGGTAACGATGGTACGCTGACTATTTGCTATTTCAGATCATAGTTTACGTCACTTTCTGTTCTTAACAAATTGTTCTAAAACCTTTTCAACCCCCACACCCCACGACCCAATCGACTCACGGCCTATGGCAGTAGATGTATCTTAGCGCTGTTTACACGTTTCATAATCATATTACGTCGCTGAATGACTTTCCCATAAGATTTACCTACCCGTTAATATGCTGTGGCTCAAGTCTGGTGTATAAAACAGAAAGATTCGTCAAAAATGATCTGAAAGAGCGAAATGCTACAGTGTTATCGTTGTCACGGTAATAGCTCCACGAGCGGCTACCAATGGCCCTGTTCTTTTAAACTGAGGGGGAGAGTATGTTAACGTGAGTGAACATGATCACACATTCTGTTATTTGCTTTCTGTTTTATAGTCGTTTACAATGTATTCCATTTAGATACTTTCTGAATAACGGTTTCTTTGTTCAAACTGTATTTAATGATTCAGAAGAAATTTCATATTCCTCGGTCCCTCGCACTCTCCCAAAAGGCTTGAACCTGACACCCACTGAAGAGCAGACGAGAAGATTACACTTTGCAGGGAACGACATATGTAATGTTGGTAGGTCTTTGATTTGACTTGGTCCGAGTTGTCTTCTTTTTGGCTTTCAAACTTGCTGATTCGACTATCTTAATTGCAAAAAAGGAGAAGCCAATCAAGCTCACGGCCCGTCTCGTTCGTCCTGCAAGTCAACTCAGGTTCTATGTTCAGATAGAGTTGAGCTTTTGTAGTCTGAGTCAAAGGGGTTGTGGGCCGTGGGTCGAGGGGGTCGTGCGTCGAGTGGGTCGTGGGTCGAGAAGGCCGTTGGGAGGGTGGTCTAGGAGGTCGAGAGGTTTTTGAACAATTCTTTTTTAACCACCAAAGTTGAACCATAGCAGGTTCACCTATAGGTGCATCACTTGGGAGTCTTTCAGAGACGTAATATGATTACAAAATGTGTAAAAAGCGCAAAAATAATTAATTGGCACAAGTCGTGGGTCGAGAGGGTTGTGGGTCGTGGGGGCTTAGGGTTGAGAGCGTCGTGGGTCGAGGGGGTCCTGAAGTGTTTGGTCGAGGGTGGTGTTTTTAGAACAATCCGTTTGAGGCAGCTGCAACTATTTCGTTAGTATTTTGGGAATGGAAATTGTTCAAATTTCTGTTTTTGTCCTTAAATTGAAACGAAATATAGGGTTTGCAATACCTATCACGATGCAGTGTGTTGCAAGTGACACTTATCGCAACTTAATGGACTAATTGTCCGAAATTATCCAATTGTACAATACAGAGGACATTCATTTCGGGAAAGAGTGAAGTTTGATTCTAAAAACGGAACCGCTTTTGCGTTCCCAGTACTTCTCTAAAAAGATACCCATGGTATTAGTGCAACAAATGTTTTTAACGAAGAGCCACACCGAATTAGCAGAGTTGTTCATTATAATCGCATGAATTTGATATTAATAAAGAACGAGATTTTAAAGTTCATGTCTTCTTTGATGTCTCAAACATCATCATCAGAACAAGCATGACTTTGATTTTTCTCAAATCAAAATTGTTGTTTATCGTTATTTTCAATAACATCTGCAGCTGTTTTCTCGACCTGGACTGGCTGTGCCAATTTAAATATGAAGCAGGTGATGAAAAAAGATCCGAAAAATGTTGATGCCATTAAGTTGTAATATTAAACGTTGGTTAGAATTGAAAGACGCAAAACATTATTTCAGCGACATCGTACCGCGCATTGGCACAACCGACGTATTTATGCTAGAGGGCGTTTCAATGCTGAGTCACGGATGAGAAACGAATGGTTTCAAATATAAAATTCAGTTTGATAACCCGACCTAACGAGGACAACGGAGCGACAACATTAACAATTTATTGTCATTTGAATATACTAAGTTGAGGAATGTGTACACCTGTAAAACACAAATGCTAGCAAAATTGGTGAATCGTGAAATCTCAGAGTCATCTAGAGCATGATACAAGTTTATACATCTTGATAGCACAATAAAATACGTCAAGAATGGGTAGACAAAGGAAAGGTATAAAATTACGATTGTACTATGCGTTATGGACATCTCATCCTACATGCAGTATGACAGAAAGAAAAAAATGTCTCCTCTGAATCTGTTCAGTCTCAGAACTCGACCCTGGGACTTGAAATTAGACAAGAAATGGCTACCACTTTTGTTTTATTACTCCTGCAAGTCTATAGGTACAGTTGCCCTGAAAAAATAGCCCGTTGGCTTTGGCGGCAAATTGTATGTCGCGGACGGTGATCAGAGATTGTCAGTTATTCGTCTAAATGGGTATTAACTTGGACTCGGGTCATACTTTAATTTCCCACCCCTTTGATACCCCATACGCAATTTTACCATTTACATCTAACAAAATTGGCATACTGAAAGCTGAATACAAAATAAGTTTTGAAACAATGTGTTCAAATGTTGTTGTATTTTATTTCATTTTCGGCTAGTCTCTACATATTGCTCTTCGAGCCACCGTTTCGGAGAATCGATGTTGTTAACTACGATTTCGGGAGTAATGAACTTTTCAGAACGTCCAAGTCACGGAACACCTTTGATATTCCGCGTCTTTATTTTTTTCTTGGAGGACAACGTTATCTGCGCGAATGCGAACTCCAATTACACCGGTGTAGCTCTCCGTAGATCAAGTTTGTCGCAAGAAAATAGAGATCTTTAAAAATCACGAGAATGTACGAAAGTGTAATCAAAGATAGTGTTTCGCATGTATGCTTGATACCTTGCAAACTGGCCGCCCCTGGAGTGATTGGTTTGGGAAAACCGAATGCCCATTTATACGATGGGATAGAATTGACTGTTTTCGTTCCATAGTGAACATTTTTGGACGCGGTTTCCAGACAATGTCCTGGATCTGCGATTTGTGCAGTTGGTGAAAGGGAACTTTTTTAAGTTCCAAAGTTTCTTATTCCCAAAGTTATCGTTATGCAGGTATGATTGGGTCATTTAAAATGCACATTTGTCGAGCATCCGAAACAATGCTTTCTTTTGCTTTTTCCTGGGAAAACAAACACTTACCTCTAAACAGTATTCACGTAAAACACTTCCGGTGTGACGTCGATATTCTGCTTTAATTAATTGTCAGTGTACCTTCAACAGTATCTAACTTCTCTAGTACAAGCTAGCAATCGTCAGTTCCGTTTTGGCAACAGTGGACATGCAGTGCAAACCGTCCAGTCCCATCTCTATATATGTGCATGTACATGTAGGTATCCTTCCAGCACAGTGCGACCTACATGTATATAGAGGCCTGATTTAACGTTGAAGATTCATTAGCAACCTTTCACGGCGTAGGCTCAAGTAACTCTGTGCTATGCAGATCACAAGAAAGTCAATTTCGCAGAACGCAAACTGAAACCAGATCATCGACAAAATCAAACAAAAGGTAAGTCACGACCAGGTCTCATACGGCCGTTGAGGCTTGAGGCACACACATGCACGCATACATCAATAGTACAATTGAACAACTAGTTCTCTGAACACAAAACGAAAGTAAAAGTGTCTGGTGTTACTCAGTAAAAATGCCAATCATTTGCTCTTATGTGTAAATTTAGAGTAATTCAGAGTTGGGAATTAATGCTAGCCGTGCACTGAAGTACTTTGCTGCAGCTGTAGACTCAAGTAACTTTGCGTGACTCTGTGTCTCTTTGGCGCGCTGCAGGGATGTTTTAAAATATTCCAACAACTGCCTGTGAAATCACTTGGATTTTCATGAAACAAAGTGATTGTCTATAACCTCGAAACTGATCTTCAAGTTTGCAACTATTTTGTAAAATCCTTATATAACGTGGCAAATTGGCAAGCGTGGCGAACATTCTTGAAGAATTTATCGACGTAGACAACTCTGGGAAATTGCACAAACTTTACCTGACAGTAATCACTGCTTAGTGCATTGTTGGGTTTAAAATCCGACCAAAATAATGTTTCCCCACGTCAATGTCCGAGATCAGCGTAACAATCCGCGTTCAACAGTAGACGGGGTCAGATAACAAAAAGTCTGCCATTTTCCCACGAGCAGAGTGTGGTTAAGTAAATGTAAGGTGATACATGTATGCGCGGTTCACATAACTTTTCCACAATACGGTAATCGTGTGATCAATTGCTGCTGCCCGAGTCAATAATCAATCTTCCACAGTTCGAACAAAAGCACATCTATGCAAAGCATACGACTACACAAATACTGCCAGGTCACTGAATAAAAAGCGAAAGGGAAAGTGTGTCCGAATGAAAAATGAATACAGTTCAAAGAGCGAGGGCTATTAAATGACACAAATTCTCCCTGTATGGGACGCAATTCGCAATACGGCACGATTAGTGTTTAAATGTTTGTTTCCATTGATTTTCAAATAAAAGTTTCATACAGTTGTAGTATTTCAAGGCAAACCGATTTGATAAACAATTACCGGTAGCCTTAAACGATGCTTATCAATTGACATTACTTTGTCAAAATCAATAAAACTTGAGGCTGAGCTATACATTGAATAAGTTCTGTCCCGTCACCAGATCTTGTTACTTCGACTGTTATCATAAGCGTTGTTATTGTTGTTTTGTTGCTATGATACGTCCCGAAAATTCTATAGTCTGTGTGGGTCAAACTTTTAGATGACCTTGGTTACTTTAATTGTCCTGATGATGATATGTGAGGTGTCGAAACGTGTTTAATATGAAAGATATTGTTTTTATTAATATCGTCACTGTTCACGAGTGTTTTTGACGTTTTACACGTGTCCCAGCATAAGCTACATGTATTGTACATGGACCGCTAAATCCGTATACTTTCAATGTACGAAATCTGATCTCTTACATAGGCAATGGCGTCATTATTCACTAGCGACATCTGGCCAAATTATCTGGTTATAATTCCCGCAAGTACGTCCTCTAGGATATTATGCCAGAAAATGTCGGAGTTGCAATTTGTTGGCTAAAATCTATGGTTCCACTATTCCCGAGTGCTTTACTACTGGGCATGCTCACATGTCACGCGACTGTTAGTTCAAATTTAGAGTTGTTTAACTGAACGGAGGGCATTGTTATTATCGTAAACCGTTTGCAAAAATAATAATTTAGTTATGCAGCACCGTCACAATTTTTCGTAGCAGAGCAAGGTTATTTGAAGAAATCAGGATGGAGAACACTTAGAGCGCAGAAACGGTGAAGATACATCCGATAAATGCGTTAAAGTTAGATAAGTCGAAAGCCAAGGCGGCTTTCACCAGTAAAAGGAGACAGTTGTCTAATTTGAGGAGAATGAATTCGATGACATAAATCACTTGTGCGAGTTAGTAAAGCAATTGAAATTCGAAGCGCAACAAGTGTGCAGTAAATTAGGAGGTCTTTATATCGAAACGGACAAATCGCAGTATGAGAAAACACAATCGGAAATAAAACAACTGGAAAACGAAGAAGGTGAGGCAAGCAAGCACGTTGAAACTTACATAGATGGTAAGGTTATTAATAGATCACCTTTCAGTGGACTAAACACTATGATTCCAAATACTACAACTGAAAGTGAACACAGTGAAGTAAGCCCATCTGCAACTACTGCCAGTTACGTGGGAATTGTTGAAACGGGTTTCAATACCGCTATTTTCTGTAGATACCAAAAAATATGCAAACTGGAAAGCCGCTTTCTTCGCATGTGCTGACACAACCAGTGCAACAGAGGAGTATAAATTGCTCCAACTTCGTCAATATCTGTCAGGAGAATCCCTTAAACTAATCGAAAGCCTGGCTCGTAATGCGACGGCCTGTTAAACTGAATTAGCGAAAGAACGCCTTGATAGAAAATATGGAGGCAAACGCAGAAAGATAGTTGAGATCGGTGAGCATTTAAAAACAGACTGTGTAGGTACAGTAGAATCGAGATCTCTAGATAATTAAGTCGGGATCTCGGTATCTTGAGATCCCGAGATAGTTAAGACGGGATCTCGATATAATGAGATCATGAGATAGTAAAGTAATGCGCTATGTCAGCTTTAGGCCACCGTAGACTCTGCATCACAGCACAATCTTAATTTCTGTATGTAAACATGCTATGCGATAGCCCAATCATTCTACGGGTGACCCGGAAGTAATTGCACTAGAAGGTTTTATTGCATAAATCATATCCCCTCAAACCCCTTAGCGTGAGAAAAAGTCTACCGGAATCGGAGTTGGGAAAGTTGTTTTTTTAAGATGGCCGCCAGATTTGCATTGACCATTATAACTCAAGGGTGAAGTGTGACAGAGTAAAACTTCAAGAAGGTTTACGTATCTTTGTGGGTCAACACATCCATTGAAAATAGTTTTGCATGGCTGCGGTGACACCGTCCGCCCTTTTCCAAGATGGCCGTCGAAACCTCTTCGAGTCACACAACTTTGCACGAACAGATTGGTGTCGTATTGATTTAAACGATCCATCACAAGTTTTCTGGGTCGACTAATCAATTGAGACTGATTGCGTTTGGCTCTAATGGTTACTTCCCCCATTTTCTAAGATGGCCACCAAATAGTTGCTAATTCGTGTAACAACTTAAAATTTCAGAGACACGCCATCTTCACAGATTTCATATCCTGAGGTTATATGGTCAGCATGTCAATTGAAATTATTTTTGTCTGGCTCTGATTTGTACCACTATCATTTTCAAGATTGTTAAACAAATAACAGGTTCGCCTGGACTGAAGGGTCATTCTTCTGAAATAAAATGGGCGGTATCGAAAATAATTCTCTGCGATCAATTTAGTAATCTACTATCCACATCAATTGACTGTCTGTGTCACCTCCAGTTAGCTGTAAATACAAGTTAAACAGTTTATAAGCGCTTGTACAGCTCCCACTAGGCATCTCTTTATTGATGTTACACGTGTGTCCGAAGCAGTAATTCTGTCTGTGATCAAGATCTATAACACTCAATAATTATTTACGCAACAAATCTCTTTCATCTGAGAATGAATTGCTGCAGCTTATAGCACTGCATTCTCCATATGCAACAGAGCACGCAATCTTAACTTCTTGCGAGTATATCTCTTGGCACTGCACTTGGTCTTGCACGACCATCTTACTATCAGCAGGTTCTCTGGTGCTTCTGGCTGATCGGTCGTCATGGGAATGGGTTTTCCACCGGCCAGCAACCATCCCAAATCCAGCAGGTCTAGGTCACTGCCACGGATACTTGAGTACTCTTGCTCCTGTCCTGGCAGCATTGAATTTACCTGCTGAAGCAGTTGGTGATAATGACTGGGGCTACGCGTGATGACATCTTTTCCACAAACCATCTTCATCGCAAGGCATCCAAATTCCCAGAGCCAGTATCGCCAGAAAGGAAAACTCTTTCACCAGCTTCAAATATGTCCTGCTGCAGCTGCATAGGTCTGGTAAATACTCTAGCGTTTTAGAAGAATTCTCTATCACGTAGTTTCTTGAATGCAAGAGCCTTGCCAATCCCGAACAGCCGTGTTGTTGTATCTCAACCACATATTGCATGCGCAAATGGCAAAAGCGCGCAAGTTTCGGCAACAAAAAAGAGCTGTAGTTTCTTGATGTCCCAGACTCCCCTCTTGTTTTGGAGTCTCTTGTCAAATTTCATGAATAATGGAAATTAATGTGACGTAGCATGGCAACAGAAACGAACAAACAAGACAACGTATCGTCTGTAATGAGGTTAGTAGGACCTTGTGCTGCTTTCTCTACTGTTGTTTCTACAATTAAAACATCTGTCACATTGAGCTTGTACACTGTGCAACCAGCATTTCGAGAAGGAATGAATGAATCGTTGTTTGTTTTTGCTGTTTTCTTTGATTTGATCACTATGACATGAACTTCAGTTTCAACCACCCCACCCAGTCGTCGAAAATGGGATGCATCTGTAAGTGATGGGCCACCTCCACAACTGTCAAAACCAACAGTGAGCTGGGTGTACTTGTTGACGTAATCCACATAAGCTCTACCAACTAACTGACTGAAACGTTGACCCTCTAGGTCATAGAATACAGTGAAGGGGAGAACCGCTGTCGATTGCATGCCTCGCCGTGTTTTCTGCAAATTGGTAATCTTCAGGTAGGACGTGCTCCACTGGATCAGAGTGCATCAGCCCAGCCACTCTGGGTAGACCAGATGTATCAAAAAGAGCGGGGGAACCAACACACAACTCAAACTTCAAAAGGCTTGATAAACATTCACTATTGTCTTTTGCAGCTGTCAGTAATCGCCGAAATAGCAGTTGTGGAACCACTTGTGTAAAGTCACTATTGGCAACTTGAACTAGTGCACTTGTCATTGCCACAACCTGTGAAGTCTTTTACACTGGACCCCTCTAGAGACAAGAAAATTGCCTTCCCCGCTTCTCTGGTACTTTCGGCATTGGCAGATGTGCATGCAGTCACAGCAGTGTCGATGTTCTGTAATCTCCTTCAAATGGGGATCTGCTGCGGAGGAATGCAACAAGGCTGAGGGTGTCTTCGTCATCTCGCGACTGTCTTGCCAGGGTACATTCTTTATGCTACTCACTTGTTTCGCAACCCAAGTTTGTCATACTCCGCATAACGCCATTTATACTTGAGCATGTATGCCAGCATGGAAAGCAGCTACAGTGCATGTTGCGTATCTCCCGTCCCGCAACCTGTAGTTAAACCTCCTGATGATTTAATGTTTTTTATGAGCGTTTGTTCAATTACAAGGTCAGATGACAAGCCTGCCCGGAATC
Organism: Phoronis australis; assembly: GCA_002633005.1. Taxonomy (NCBI): domain Eukaryota; kingdom Metazoa; phylum Phoronida; family Phoronidae; genus Phoronis; species Phoronis australis. Next base: position 63,151 of record NMRA01000774.1, read on the forward strand.
TGTCACTTAGTGTTATGGCATGGTGGCCGTTAATAAAGGTGCGGTAGACGTCTGGATGGGTGTCTTTGAGTTGGAGCATATCTTCTGAAAGTATATGTTTGCAGATTTTGCTTATGAGATGTGACCAGCAGCTGCAAACTACGACAGCATATTAGGAACTACTTTTAGGTGAAGTTCCAAATCTGACGTTATTTCTGCTTTTAGAAAAAATCGAATGATGTCATCCATTTTCATATATTGTAGCCAGAGACTGCTGTAACCCCTTTGCAAAGACAAGTCGGATTTATGTGCTGCGCTTTTTATGGATTCCTACAAGACACTCCGACAAGCATACATTGCCGCACATAGACGCCATGCCACCAAGTTAAAGGTCATCATACAGGCTTAAGACCAGCTTTCAAATCATCACCAAGTATATCAGTGGCCGTTGATTCTTATGGCAAACCACGATGCTGTCACTGCAAATTCTGAAGACCTACATGTATACTCTGATTCAGTCCTGTTGGACAGTGGCAGTATGTCGGAAGCCAGAAGTGAACTCTCGTCAGTGTATTCCACTATAATCTAAGGTTCAGAATCGGAAGACACTGCCTGTGCATTGCATTTCCTAGTGTATACATATATAGTTATGTGATCAGTTGGGATATCTGAAGAATCTGTTTCCATATATTCTGACGAGCTAACGTTTGTGTACAAGCATTGAATTGCTCTACCTCTTTGCACGGAATCTGTGCTCTGTGTTGGTGACATTCGGTATTCTTGGAATTTCTGAAGAACCGGAACTTCTTTCTTGATATCCTGAAGTCATTGGTTCTGGATTGGCGTTATTTTATCTGTCACATATAGTGAATAATACGCTCACAAGGAAGTAACACCTTTCTAAAGATATGCAGGAATTTCCACCGCTCGTCCTTCTGAGCGGCTTTTATCAGGATCAAAGAGAGAGGGGCGCCGGAGTCCGGTACAGTTGTGATGACCGTATTGCACGAAGCGAGTAAGACCCAATTAAGTGTAATTACGCAACCATAAGCTGCATTAAACATCTCTGATTGTACATAGCGGTAAATTTAGAAAAAAAAATGCGTTAACCACTACTTTTAGTTAAAACGAATACCACGGAGGCATTGAGCTGGAAAAAACAACCAAATACGGTTTTTGATTTTTAAAAATCGATGAACTAATAATCTAAAAACTACAACCATTGGGTACGATTGAAGATGAATTACCGCGCGTATTGATATATTGGGTGGTTATACAAACGCTGGTCAGAGGTAACAATATCACATGGATTCAATTTTTAATATTCTTTGAAGCTCGTTTAATCAGATTTTAGATCGGGAAACAGTTGTACTTAACTTGTTCGCACTTTTCATTTTCATTACCGACAAAGAGTTTTATAGTCGGTGGCCACTGAACTTGTCCAAAGATTCCAAATCTTCAGTTCTAGTTATGACCTTAATTTGAGTTCTAATGACGATTAAAATTTAATGACACGTAAAATGTTCAGTGTAGGCCTACCTGTAATGTGGAAAGTTCAGGGATGTGGTCACAATGAACTACGTTTCGCTGGCGATCAAAATCTACCACTGCTTAGGTACTTCAAGTTTAAAACTTGATAAGTTATCAACCCGTTTCCGGTAAGAAAAAAGAACAACTGGGCAGAAGCATTAAAAATTAAATGACGAAAACCAGTAAGAAACATATCGTTCCTTTGGGAAGTGGCCCTTTGTGAAGATAAACACAGGTTAACATTTTTATTTATTTTGTAATATTTATAATGTACCAAGTTAAAACCACTCTCCAGAGTTGCAGGCTGTAACTCTGCAAATTTCAGAGAAAACCATATTAGGGGTACTAACAATAACCATTGTTGAGACAGTTAATGCTAGCTATTACATTTGCACTTCATTAGCTCAGATCTACATCAATACAAAGGGCGTGCTGAGTAGGCATCGTACAAGTTGTCTGGGGATAAGGGAATCTGAGCGGTGACCAGTGTAAGCGAGGAATTCTCCACATGAATATTTGGAAGTGGGATGTTCAATGCTGTGGCTGTGATGATAGCATTCAGTGTTGAGTCTACCAACATATGCCCCCTCCCTGCTCTATCCACACTTTTTCAATTTAACATATGGATCATACTGTTTGGTGCATACAATGTGTCAAGAACTAGAAAAATGTTGCCTGACATTACGTATCCAATAAATCCCAGAAATCTCATCTCAGTATGAAATCCGCCAAGTCTGGCTAAGAACAAGTGACCGCAGATCATTGCCGTTTGTTTTGCTGGGACTAATTCCCTCTCAAATCAGTTCCGTTACCTATGTTCATAAAAAGCCTGAATATTACACCAATATTGAATACTAAATGGTGAACATTTAGTTATTAACTTTTTCACACAAATTTATGTATTTTTCATCAAATTGAGGTGAAATCGGCTGCCAGATTCTCCACTCATGTCAGTAGCAGGCGAAATCTTTGCATAGAAACAACTGGTAATTTCTCCAATTGCAAAGAGCAAAGTCACTTCTTGCCCGATGTGATTCAGAGTTTGTGTACTGAATAAACCAATAATGCCATCAGAATTACATATTCTTCTAAAAAATAATATTTTTGATGCCACAAATAAATATATTTTACAGAGAATTAATTGAGTGTGTTCAATTCATTATGAAAAGTTAACTAAAGCCTTTCCGAAAAACACCAAATTTTACATTAAATAATCTAAAGTGTTGCTAAAAATCCACATTTAGTACCTTCATCTTAATAACAAACTTTATAAAGAATCAACTCATTAGGCCCAACTATAGATTGTAAAGTGCTTTCGTGTAAATGCTTCTCGGGTTATAAACAAAGTTTGCAAAATGCACATGCGGTAAATTTGAAATTTCTGGGAGTTGACGGCCATTTTGTCAGCCATCTTGATGTTTTTCTCTCCAATCAGTGACAATCTGTAAGGTCCAGATATTTTTCAATTGTCTAACTTAAAATGCTTAAAAAATTTGCCATGTTAAGGGCAAAATATGAAAAGAAATTTTGCAATATGTACTAAATTGTCGTTTCGGCCGCTATTTTATAGACCATATTGGTTTTATTTTACGGAAAATTGGAATCTTTTGATTGATTGCCTGTTATGAAAAGAATATAACCAATGACAAGCTTTACTGTATTATTTTGAGCTGTTTCTTAAGAGTAACATGCCAAAAAAGCAGTAAACTCCGGTTTTGGGGCCATTTTTCCGCCATCTTAAAAAACCGACTTCCACCATTCCGATCTCAGTAAACTTTTTTTCTGTCACCAAGGGATGTTTGAATATGTCATTTATGCAAAAAAAAACCTTCTGTTGCATTTTTTCTAGGTTGGGCCCTCTGAAGACCTAGAATGACTGGACTACTATGAAATGGACAACAGAAATAAAGTCGGTGTTCAAAGAGCGCTGTGAGCACAAGATCGAAACGGCGAAAAGTCAAATTACTCATGTAATTAAAGAATTTGGATGGAGGTTTATTCCTTTTCACAACCTGTTGTGCTCGTGAACACAATGTCTCACCAACTTCGCCGCATCCGCTCTAAATGGTTTTATGCACGCAGACACACAACTCACTCAGGCTACAAATAATGGTTTCTATTTATTTTCTGTGTCACCTTGCTATGCTATGAACACTTCGTTGACTTGATAATGAAAGGACCGTGGTTATATGAGCCTTGCAGAACATTCGATGTGAGCGACAACTCTCTATTATTTGAACTTGTGCTGTTAAAGGCGAAGGCAACCTTTTTCCATGTCATTTTGAGCTAAAATAAGGCTGGTTGGTTATCCTAGACATATTTTCCACTTAATTACAGCTTTTCGTAATTTTATAAATTACTCGTCCGCTACTCCGGAAGTGACGTTTTAGGAGGCAAGCGTTTCCCGCCATTTGGTTTTGCGT
>NMRA01000774.1:67649-113744 GCA_002633005.1 Phoronis australis
ACACACGGTAATTCTCCACTGCTTTGTACGTTGCGTGGACGGGTAACGCTGCGTTCTTCACACGAACGAGCCAAGTACGGCGAAGTGTGTCATCCATCGGAAAGCGATGCAAAGGTACTCCCAAAGCGCGTGTGAGCCGATAATTAGTACATCCTGGTACGCAGCAACAGTGTGGCATGTTGAATGACTAGTAAATGAAAGCAAACGACGACGGAACTTAACACAACCGAGGTAGAACAATGACTTACTCGGCATCTCTCACAGTCAGACTATATGAAAAGAAATTGGCGCGAAATGCCTGCCTCCTAAAACATCACTTCCGGAGTAGCGGACGAGTAATTAATAAAATTACGAAAAGCTGTAATTAAGTGGAAAATATGTCTAGGATAACCAACCAACCTTATTTTAGCTCAAAATGACATGGAAAAAGGTTGCCTTCGCCTTTAAATTCGGTTGAAGGTGCTTCTGCTAAATCTTTTTGTTTTTCACTACACGATATGTATTTCCTATTTCCAGTTCCCCGAGAATGAAGATGTGGCATTTTGCTAGTCATATGCGACATATTATACAACGTGCCAATTTTTGTGAATAGGATTTGTTAAAACCTTGAGCGACTTGGGTCATGTCTCAGAACGACCTTTCATTTTTTTCTAAAACCGATCCATCGTTTCATTTCTGAGTAAAGAAAATGATGAGACCGATTGTGTTACAAGTAACCTCAATAAAAAAATTGTTGTTTTTTGTCAGAATATGCATGGTTTACTTCCCCATTAAAATGCACACTTTTCCTTATTAACAATCGCAGGCTCCGTGCCAACTCCGACGGATGATTTCTACGCCTCAGCCAGTGATGTAAATTCATGTACATGTATAAGTTATCTCACTTAGAGTGCATGGGAATACCACTGCCAATCCCATGAGAATTCATTTTATCTAGGAATGTCCAAACGGGACCGAAAGTTTTCCCATATATCCTCGAACTCGTTGGTATCGCGTGGATATCTTGTTGCTATGTGCTTCTTTCTCGTTGTTATTCGACATCTTATGTATGCGCACCCGCACCGGTTAAGCGACAAGGTTTTGAAAATTAAATCGGCTCTATTCAATAACTAGTCTAGTTTTATTCCAGAACAAATTGATAAAAATTTTCAGTTGTAAAATATACAATTTTAAACCATGAATTATCCAATAACAGTTAATATTTAGTCGGAATTCTAAGTATTCCATCCGAGAACGTAGAATTTAAATCGTTTGTAAATTAAGCGGTGTCGTCTAGCTATCTGTCTTCGATAATTTCTTAGTTTTTTGGGTCTGGAATGGTAATACTGATGGAGATATTTCCGTCGTTGATTACAGTATCGTACAATGGAGATGGAAACTGAGTGTGTTTAGGTGGCTGTCTTGCGAAGCTTGAGGTAAGGTCGGTATGATGTGCTGTACTTTCAACTGGCCGAGCTGTTATTATGGCTGAAGTGGTGGAGATAGTATCAGTTGCTCTGCCGTGAGCTTATGCCATGCCCATTTTCGTATGCTGTGCGATATCCGCTCTGGTGTAATTGTTTAAGGAAAGGAAGTTAATATGAAAAGTTAGTTGTATGTATTTTATTATTTAGTGATGTTCCAGATTTCACGAGGCGTTGACATGCAGTTTTGCGCAGACTGTGGTTTGTTTTTCTCCCTGGCATGTTACCTTGCTCACACACGGTTGACATCATTTTCGAAGGAGTATCAACCGAAACAGATTGCACGGCAAACCAAAGCCCCGACTTCGTTGTTTTATAATTGCGTTAGATACGAAATGGTGAGTCATCTGTCATCATTTTGAAGGCCTGGTTTGCAAATATTTTTTGTAATCATCAGTTGGGCAGTTATGCGGATGCTCTGTAGTGGCGAAAATCTTTGGGTTGAATGGCGTGACTTCAGTTTCATCGTTTCCAGTTTTTGTTGTTCTTTTGTTGAATTCTAAGTATTCGCCGGTGTCTGTACATGTAGATGATTTAGTACGAGATCCCCCACCTCAACTTTCTGTTTTGATCGCACATCCTAAATCCAAACATCTTAAGAGCATGTTCGCGAATGGACCAGGCAGAGGGTGATAAACGCTATGTCACAGATTCTCTTTATATTTTGTCTGTGAGATGACACTGGCCCCACTGACTACAGACCACCTATATTTTTTTCAAAACGCCTCCTTTTGGTTTCCATGGATACTATTCGTTTCCGACAAGTTTTCAGCCTGGCGGCAGTTAAATTTTAGTAAAATTCCGACAGTTACGTTACGCAGTGGAAGTAACGTTGAAATATTGAACCTGTGTTATTGATCAGGTGTGACCTTCGATTACTTTATTCATGAAAATTTAAAAGATTTCGATAATTTTTGTCTGTTTTTAGAGCCGCATAAGATGAGTACTTTTAGTGATTTTTGAAACTGTCAAAATTGGCTAAATTCGTATCCCGATACCTCAGCTGGCTCAGGCTTCACAACATTTTAGTGCCAACCAGTGTGTTGAGCTATTTTTTGTCTACAAAATAAGACAAAAAAATTTCCTGGCGCGAACGGATTTCATGTCATTTGAAGTAAAAAGTGAGGATGATAAAGGCTGCTTTCAGTATAAAGTCCATAAGTACACGACAAGTATTGTATTGTAGCTTATGTTTTTCCATGACTTCTCAGCAGACAAACAATACACAGCATATAAACTTTGACACTCAGTTCAAAATATAACTTCATGCACATTGGGTTCTAACTGCTAATTAGTCTTCGAGGTGCTTTAATAGCAAGACTACCAACTTTCTAAGGCAAAATCACATCAGAGATATCTAAATGTGGTATTTGATCTAAGTGCTAATGGACTGGCTCAAATAGGAGACTCCTATGCTAGTTGTTCAAAATACAGGTGATCTCGCTTACATGTACCTCCTCATCCCAACGGTACACGTAAATCCCCAGTCTGTATATACAATGTTGGACCACTTTAAAGTAAAAAGTGACATTTAATGCCACCAGAATCTGGTTTAACACTCATTGCCTGGTTAATTTATACAAACTACCATGGAAAACACGAGATGTCTAAATGTGTTAAAAGATCTAAATACCAGTGAATTGGCTCAAACATGACACTACTGATGTTAACAATTCAGAATACAGGTGACCTCGGCACCTCCCTTAACTCATCATCACATACCGTACAAATAACTCTCATTCTGTAAAAACAATGTTGGAACAGATTAAATTCAAAATGATATTTAATGTGACTGTAATCTGGTTTAACAGTGGTCATCCAGTTAAGTGGTACAAAGTAGCATGGAAAAACAAGATATGTAAATATGTTCTTTGATCTAAATGCCAGTGAATTGGTTCAAGTATGCCTAATTCACTACCTTAACACTCAGATAAGGCTTCGCATTTTAGTTAAGTGAGATTAAGTGTAATATAAATTTGAAAGATGAAAACTGAAATGCCAGCATCTTTAAATAAATTGGACAACAAAGTTTCAACCAGAACACTGACTAAACATCCTAAATTTTACTGACAAAATCACAGCTAGTTTTGCTATATTGCATTTTACATTTATCTCGGTTTCTACAATATCACATCAATAACAACTGGTTAAATCACTCAGACAACGCAACAGATTGTATAATGTTCGAACAAAGACGAAATCCGGAGTATTACTGGACATCACTGACTGTCAAGTTCATTATCTCCCTCATTTGACCATTTTCCAGCGCAGTTCAAGACAGCCAAGCGTGAAAAGAAACCTTTATCCTGTTGTAGTGTCAGCCAGACTTCCTCCCGAAACTGCTCATCCGTCTTCATCGCCTGTGCAGTTTTTGCGGGGTCTGCTTTGTTGCTCTACTTTCTGAAAAATGACAGGCAGGTTGTAACACTCTCGAATTATACACTTTTTGCAGAACTTTGCGGAGCCCAGCCACTACACAGGTGTGACTGCCGCAGAGTTATCCAACGATTTTAGCCGAGATAATTCATTTGACCCATGGAGTGTAATATGTAAAACGACCATAATACAACAAGAAAAAACACTGTGGGTACTTGATTTATTTTTGCCAGTTTGATTGGATTCCTTTGGACAACAAATGGATATCATATCCAGACAACAAATATCAACATAATGGTACTCATAAAACATAACGACACGCTATGATTTCCAGAATTACATAATTCACTGACAGCTGAAGTGAAAAGAAATTCCAGCATGCAGGTTGTCAGTTAAAATTGGAATTTATAATGCTATAACTACAGCATTCATCAATATATCTATAGAAAAAATACTTCCTGTAATGAACTAAAAAGAAGACGCATAACAACAATATCGGTTGTTGAAAAGTGAAAGTCAATGAGACATTGCATTTTCCGCTTGCAACAAGTACAGGTCACTAGGTGCACATAATCTCAGACTAAACTTACAACTAACACAAGACGCTACTAGTAAGTGGACTGAATAGCTCTAGGCTAGCCTAGACTCCAACAACGGCGTCAGGGCAGGTATATCACTGATTTGCCCTTGGGAACACAAGACTGTTAATCAGTTGTTTACAGTGATGCAGGCTTAGGACTACTAAATTTCACCAGTGTGTACAATAAAAAGCTCTGTCTATACTACATGTTCAAAAACAAGTACTGTTGTTACATTTTTGTGGTAAATGCATGGTCACACAGTTTGTGAGGGACCAGTAACTTGCATTGCAGGGTACTGTATTAGAATAACATATGTTGTTTCTAGCGGTGCTAATTGGTTCTCGAATCATGTATCCACAAAAACTGACTATTACCGCAACAATGCTATCGTGATAATATCAAATTCAAAAAAAGCGGTAGTAGTACTCACCAGGTCCAACAGGAAAGAACACAAATGCATTGACATTGCTGAGTTCCTGTGAAAGTAAGTTGACTTTAGACATTTCAACCAGCATCCCCACTTCAGGCTTGGCACGCGAGCAACCACTAATGAAATGGGTGTTTGCAGAGTCTACATGGTTTCCACAGAATTTCAAGATGAGCCCGGTGTCTGCCCTTGCCTTGAACGCAGTCACACAGGCGTGACACGAGTCCGGTGAACACGCATATGTAAATTGTCCGACTCTCGCCAAAATCAGTTGCCGCAGTCTCTAGGTGCGGTGGTTTGCTACTCACTTTATGCCGCATCAAGATTTCACACATGTGCAGAGGACATTCTTTTGAGGTTCCGTACACTTCATCACACTCCATCATACTAGCAGATAACACAGCAAGTCAGGATTCGCCAACCGGAACCATTTTGCCACCACTAAAGTGACAGCTGTTGTTGGACACTGGGTTCACGAAAAACGCGGAATTTTAATTAAAAAGGAAAAATACCTTTAAAAAATGCGCCTGACTTAATGACACATAACTAAATATTAATAAATCAACATTTGAATCAAAACTATGCACTGGTGTTGTAATGTTCCAAACAGGTATCGGTATTGAAGGTAATTTCTACTCAGGTGGTTGTCGCAATCTTGCAATTTGTATACAAAAATGTTCAGCGCCAGAAAATTTTGTTGTACTAATCAACAGCAATAAGGTAGAAACGTCTTGTGTAAAAGTCTGGTGTTGATCGGTGTTGTGCCAGCTGAGATATACGGGCTCAAAGTGTGGCGAAATTGCAATGCCGTGTTAACCTCTGACCCCTCTATACTTTATGCCTTAATGTTTTAACTTAGCGGCAGAGTTAATGAGTATTGTTTAACATCTTTGTAAAGCCGAAGACTTGCTTTATTTAAAAATACAAACANATACCTTTAAAAAATGCGCCTGACTTAATGACACATAACTAAATATTAATAAATCAACATTTGAATCAAAACTGTGCACTGGTGTTGTAATGTTCCAAACAGGTATCGGTATTGAAGGTAATTTCTACTCAGGTGGTTGTCGCAATCTTGCAATTTGTATACAAAAATGATAAGCGCCAGAAAATTTTGTTGTACTAATCAACAGCAATAAGGTAGAAACGTCTTGTGTAAAAGTCTGGTGTTGATCGGTGTTGTGCCAGCTGAGATATACGGGCTCAAAGTGTGGCGAAATTGCAATGCCGTGTTAACCTCTGACCCCTCTATACTTTATGCCTGAATTTTTTAACTTAGCGGCAGAGTTAATGAGTATTGTTTAACATCTTTGTAAAGCCGAAGACTTGCTTTATTTAAAAATACAAACAAATAATGATTTCGTGCGCCGATATTTTTTATTGTGCAGTGCAAATAAGGCATTTCCGGCGAGTTCATTGCATGGCATACCCCCAAAATAGAGGCTCCGTGATTTCTCCCACTTAAACAAGGTAAAATGAGATTGGACTTTACTGTTTTGTTTATCATCCCAAAGGTAACTAAAATACATAGTATGGTTCAAATCGGTGACATTGGGCTTATCACCCCTCTGGGCATTTTTGCCTGCTGTGCGCCGTACTTCACTCTTAAGTGTTGTTTAACGAGACTTGATTTAGGAGGGCACGTGGATGACCAGTTCGTATGATCCCTTTCTCCTTTAGGTTATTTTCCTCCATGTCGGTTTGCATTTCTGCCTTTCTTGGTCGATTTCCTTTACCGAGCTTTTTCAGTTGCTTTAGTTGGGCTCGGAGGGCTTCGCGGGATGAGGGGAACTGCCAATGTTTTCTCTCTGTATACAGGTCAGTGTGTTCGTATTCGCTGCCATCCAATTTAGGCAGTCCCAGGAAGAAACTTGCAGTGTACCAGAAGAGAATCGAGATCGTTTTCTGCTATGTCTTCAGTGTTAACGTCTTTGCTTCTGGTGTCTCTTAGCCAATTTTCGAATGTTGCCATACCAAACTTGGTTTCATACTGTATTTAAATTCCTTTTAGAAACGACGAAATCCGTAACATCGTTGTCTGTCACAATTGCACCATATCTGTTTGTTTTGTTCTCATCTTTGCTAGACTCATCAAGGTCTATGTCGTATTTTAGGTCAAATGGTACTATCTTGAAAAGCAAATAACAGCGACAGATGGAATAGTCGATCGAGGAATAGTGCTAACAGACGATTGCGTCAAAAAGCATACTCCATTTTACGTCACAATTTCCTGCAAATAGCTTATTAATCGCTGTAGATACTGTACATTGTATGCATCCATAACAAAAGGTTTTTGTTCATTTGAATTAGATTTTTTGACTGATTTGTTGGCCGTGGACGCAGTTTAGTTTGACCTATTTTTGATGACCCAGCCTCCTGATCAACGTGGGTCGAAATTTTCATCTGTAAATCTTTACTATCTTTAGAACAGTAAAAACTTCTTTTTCAGAAGTGACGTCTTCGATCAATAATTTAGGTAAGCCAAATGGTCGATCCCAATCAAGTTTTGCGTTGTAGACTCAACTTACTGCATCAGAAGACTGCACAGCCACCGTTGTATATGATTTCTACCGTTATATACAGATTGGCTTGACTTTCTCGTATTTCACATTTAATTATATGACGTACCGTGGCATACAATATCCTTATTTTCACAAAAATGGGGTAATGCGAAATCAAACTCGTTTTCTCGCAGGACAAAAGTGTAGGCCCACAACGTGACAACGAATTTGACACATTTGCACAAGCCTGTACGTTATGCCGACCAACCATCATTTCTGACTCCCTTAGCCCTATTACCTTAAACCTGCTCAAACTTATAGTTTAAACTACATAGATTACGAGCTCACCTTTTGGTCAGGAACAGACAATTTAACGTTCTTCTGGCCAATTTCTCGCTAGCATAATGAATTTTAATTTCCTTTCAATTGTCAAGTCCTACGTGTACGTGTAGCTCCTGGCGCGAAAAAACGTGTTCCAAACAAATGCACCTTTACGGTAACAAAAACGCGTTCGTGCCCCTACCCAAGTACATTTACACGCTAGCAGCGTATTTGTAGTGTCCCTATGCACCAATAGGTGTCACTGTACGTTAAGCGGCCTTCCGGTCAACCATGTTTTATTGAATATAGAAGCACGTTTTAAAAACACAACAAATTTTTATTATAATTGTGATCAACTCGCAATTCCACAGTATTCTTCACTGAGAAAACCTAATCACGAGCACAGCTTTTGTTGCTAACTGAATGTTAGTTTCCACGTGCAAGGCTATGAACGTTGTGTGAGGTTATTCAACATGATGGCAATTTTGATTCACTTTAGCGCAAAGTTAGGGAAACCCACAAGCGTTTTATTACCTTTCACGACGTTTCTACTAGACACAGGTTTCATGTCTAGGTTATGCCAGGGAACCGGGATATTTTGTGAGTTACACAATGTATGAGCTTAGCAAATGAAACACGTACAACTTAGAAACCTCTGGGAGTGATTGAACGGAGTTAGGCAGGTTGCTTTGCAGATTATTATTAGCATTCCTTTCTACAATCAATCACGGAATCAAAAGACGCCGCCACCAGCACAGAGCTTGCAGACTTTGGGACAAATCGTCGCAGTGCAAGCCACGTGTCGTTCATCTCTACAATCGCCTTTACGATCCTAGTAGTGACTGTTTGTGTTGTTGTTCTTTAACCTGCGTAATGGAATTGAATATGGTAAACATTGTTGATGACGCCATATCACTAATAAATTGCACGTGCATGTAAAATACCTTAAATCTTACATATATAAGTTTAGCCAGAAACCTGTATTGTGATTTTCAGTTCCGAAGTGCTCAGATAAAGTTAAGAGGTACTAAATAAATCGACAGTTCCTCCTTAAATAATCTTCAAACAATGGTGTAACACATAGATAGTTATACTAATAGAAAAGTAAGTGGGATCAAACGCAGTGAAACACTGCGACATTAGCGTAAAAATGAATTGCAAATGCAGCTAAAACTTCCAAGGGTTCTCTGGCAACCTGACTAAAACTGTATTTTATGGTAGACTTTAAGATGTTTGGTAGTTTTTAATCGCAAATCTCCTTGTAATATACTTGTGTATGTTACAGGTAGCAGGCTAGGCTCAATGTGTGAATACAAGCGAGTTTGTGAAGGCAAAAGACCACCATCACACCTTTACATGTAAGTGGGATGGTCGTAGCGTCCACCTACAGGTACCGTACATCTGACAGGCAATCACAGGGGCAGGGTTCATCAGAGCCTAAAATGTCGAGCCTAATAAAACTTGCAATAAAACAAATCCTATAGAAATCCGTGGGAGACAATGTCGAATCTGGTAAAGCACTGTAAAATCTGGAAAATACTTATTAAAAAACTAACTATCAAGCCGAATGACAGGTAGGAAGATAAATTCTGCGAAAGGCTGTATTTTGGCACACATTCTCGACAAGATAGTAAACATTTTTAACAAAAGTTTGTCGAACATATGCACATTAGGATGCTACCTGTTGTAGCTGCAATGCCAAAATGAACCAGAATAAAGCACCGGATTCATGCGAATAGAGAAAAAGTAATTTAATGAAAGTAGTCAGTAGCATATGTGGAGCCCAGAGTGTCCGTAGTGTGGTAGTGACGTAAAATCCCCTAAACATCTGGTAGATTTTTGCCGAGCTTTCTATAGTCTATGGAGAAACCTACTGGATGGCACTGTTACATCTACATGCCTACAACAAATACTGCATGGCAACAAATGGAAAGATTTTTCCGTTTTGTTAAAGGAGACTGGCAGACGTGAAAACTTCCTTTACGAAGAATCATAATGGGGCACCGCAAACGACATCAGGCCACCTGCACTGTTTTTTCTGACAAAAAACAAACTGTTACACTGCGACATTAGAAAAAACACATAGCTGATAATCGTTCGTAAGTCTGGCAAACGGTTCAAAAAGTGTTTTATGGTGCATGTTAGGATGCTTTGTGTTTCACCATTGCTAATCTAGCATTGATGCTACAGGCGACAGGTTGTACTGCATGACTGCAAGACTAACGCTGACTTTGTATAGTCGACAAACCGCCTTCGCCACAGTAAGTGGAATGATCGTATTTCCAACCTGCATCACAAAGGTAAAGTTGACCAGCGCTGCAATGGTCCCGCATGTGTAAAAGGTCGCAATGTAGCTGTAAGGTATTCAACTATCCTGACTAAATTTAAATGTCATTTTCGACTTTCCTAACTCACTAGTTAAAATTGACATGTATCAAAACCGGATAAAATGAGACAATGAAAATACTGGTGAAATCACCGCGAGGTGGCCTGATCGTATTGTCTACCTACGTCCATGGCCTAATCAAGTAGTCCCATATTTATAAAAGATCGCAACAAAACAATTCACCCTTTGCCGGTGGCAAGAAAGAACCCCGGAAGGACTCAACTATAATCTCTAAATGTGCAAGACGTTTGTCGATTTTAAAATTCACTGTTTAAAACTGCCATTAAAAACCCAGATTTTGATTCTATTGGTTGCGGCCCTTCATCAGGTACAAAGTAAAATTGGGCGAAAAGGTTTTCTATACCACCCAGACGAAAAAATATGAAGGAAAGAGACGAGAGAAAATGAAAACATGAGGAGAAATGGGAATATTTTGAGGTAGTGGCTCAATTGGTCCATGTGATGAATGACTTTTACCTAATTTTAAAGCGTTAACTAATCATTATATTCTCCTATCACTACGTTGCTCTTATTGCTTTACTTTGTTGTGCACGCCTCTTTGTCTTGTGACATTTGCTTATGGTAGGAGATTAAACGTCATTGCAATGCTAGATTTTCACGATATAGAATTTTAACTCACCTTAACAAAGCTTGCAGGCTTTAGTGCAATTTTTCTTCATGTATTTCGTGTATATTCGTGTACAGTACCCTGCCATTGCCCAATCTCCACAACTTCGGTGTCGGTTCTTGCAATCTGCGTTATCTTAAAGAAATTCGGTGAAAATTGTTCCTGAAGTCATTTCACAAGTAAAGTGCTTCAATTGTAAGTATTACGTATACAAGTTCGAGCCATAAATCACACATTGTAATTGTATTGTAAATTTCAGTTTGGAGTGCTGGAATGCAAATAAATGTCGAAAACTAATAATCGCTAATTTGTCGTTGAATTATTTAACTTCAAACATTAATGTAATAGCATTACGAATTGTGCAAAAGGAAAACAAGTGAAGCAAAAGCACACTTACATTGCGGAATTAGCATGCATCATTAGTTATTAATGTACATAAATCCTGTAATGATAATCAGACAACCGCCGCCAGAAAGTGTAGTATGATAGAAATTAAGATGCTTTGGGATTTTAATTACGAACCTACATGCTACATGCAGCAGGTTACACTTCTTGAGTGACTAACAACGACATTTTAGAGGCGAGAGATGATCAGAACACCAGAAAGTGGGCTGATGGTACTCTTCATCTGCGGCTACGGGACAATCACATGTCGCGCATAGGTAAAAGCTTGCAACAAAACGAATCATACCATAACCCTTGGTCGATAGCAAGAAACGCCCCCGGTAGGGAGTCAGGTATGCTTTCTAAATGTGCAACACGTTTGAGTGCATTGCTTATTAACTGGCTGAAAGTTCCATGCGTCGAGATTTGATAAAAAGAGACAGTGTAGAGCTTGATAAAGGATTGTAAAATATTTATATTCTTACAAAGTAAACATTCAATTTTCGAGCCTATTGGCTGCGACACTTCATCTGGTATTAATACAAATCACGGGAAAAGTTATCGTATATCAGCTTGTCCAATTAATGATGAAAGAAAGACACAAGAGAAAATGAAAATGGGAGAAGATATGGGAATTCTGAAATGTATACTAGCTCATGTGACCTACGTAAAAGTATTTTTACCGCAAATTAATACGCTTCACTAGTTACTCACTAACTAGTGTTATATTTAAAATCACTATGCTGTACACGTACATGAAGTACAAATTGTTTTATTTTCATTGGGAGCACCTACCTGTAAATGCCTTATGACATTTACAGTATGAGATTAAGCGTGCAATGCAAGTTGTTCATGATATAGAATATTAACTCACCTCCACATAAATTGCAGGCTTTGGGACAATTTTCCTTCATATAACTCCCGTGTTTTCCTGTACAGTAGCCTGCGTCTGCCCAATCATTACACTCTTGGTTTTGGTTCTTGCAATCTGCGAAATTTAAAGGAATTCGGTGAAAATTGTTCCTGACGCCATTTAACAAGTAAAGTGCAGCTTCAATTGTAAAGATCACGTATAAAAGTTCTTTCCAAAATCAGTGCATTGTTAATTTCAGTTTTGAGTCCTGTAATGAACTTAAATGTTGATAACTGATCTTCGCTAATTTTTCCTTGAATTATTTAACATCAAACATTATTGTAATAGGTCATGTAACCTACGTAATAAACATCTTTTAACCGCAACTTAAAACGTTTTACCAGTTACTTACTAACTAGTGTTATATTTTATATCACTGTACACGCAGCTACTCTGTATTTATTTTCATTGGGATCACCTACTTCTAGTTGTATTTCGATATTTTCTAGTAGTATGAGATAAAGCGTCTTCGTATTGCTAATTTTTCACGATATAGAATTTTAACCCACCTTCACAAAGCTTGCAGGCTTTGGGACAATTTTTCTTCATGTAGACCGAGAATTCTCCTTTACAATACCCTGTGTCTGCCCAGTGTCGACAGAATTCGTGATGGTTCTTGCAATCTGCATGATTTAAAGGAATTTGGTGAGAACTGTTCCTCACGACATTTCACTAATAAAGTGCTTGGGATTTAAATAAAATATACGCATGTAAGGTCTAGCCATCAATCATCTGTATTGTGAATTTAAGTACTGAAGTGCTGAGAGGAAGTTAAATTTTAAAAATGAAAACTCTGTATAACTTTTCATAAAATTAACTTAATACCTACAATGTCTGCAAAAATGAAAATTAAGCCAAACTAAACACACTGTTACACTTCGACATGATTATTTTTTATCAATATTATTATTATATATAATATACGTGTAAGGGCTACTGTTATCCCACGATCTTCTCAAAAACCGCCGCTCATAATTCGCTCAGGCAGATATCATTGAAACTGTATTCGCTTCTTAAAGTGAAGCTTCTAATCACTTTTATTCGATAGTCGACCGCTTTTAATGACGTGGAGGCTCAATCGAGTGTTTTGCATTCTGCGACCAAGCGTCATGACGTCATGAACGATTGTATTCGAAACGCTGTTTACAGCATGGTAAGCCCCAAACTTTTGTGGGAGGGGGGGTCATCGAGTTGTCGTTTTATCACTCCAGTTGATCATTTGCGTCACGGATAGCCCATTACAGTTTGAAGGGTGGCCAGACTATGATTTTGGGTCATGGTTGGTAAGGTGAACTTGACTTTTTTCGACTCACACATGATCAGCGGTGTAGCAAGTCGGGGTGAGGGAACGGCAGCGGCTCCCAGGAGCCAGCGGAAGGGGGCGGCCGAGAGGGGCCGAAATGGGCGCCCGGGTGCACCAAACAAGTGGAGACCGGAAGTGGGGGTGCCGTCGACTGGGGCATTGACAGAAATTTGTAACATGTACTGCGCATATGCTAAATCTTGCCAGCAGCCCCCCATAAGTAATTCACAGGAAAGACTTATCAGAAATTTGAAAACGATTGGAGATATCTACACAATTTGCCCATAGCATGTCGAAGAGTTTAGACTTGTTATTGCTAAGTAACTGTGTCACTGGTGAAAAGTTTTACCCGTCTCTTAAGGTTTGAAGTTCGCCCCATTCATGGCTATGTTAACGAAGGTCTGGAAACCAATGTTTGAGCGTACAGCTCATTTTTAATTCAAGTTTTTGATGGAATACGTTTCGCCATCGAGTTTGCCCATAAGCTAGATGACAACCAGGGGTATACTGAGGTTGATGATCCAAATTTCAAACAATTTTTCCGCAACATTTTCCACGTCTCTTGTGCTAGGAAAACGGATTCACGTGCTGTACAATGATGCGAGAAGTGTTACCGACCGCCTGGTTGTCTTGCGAGCAAGTTGGCACTCTGTTGAGTAGAGATTAGCTCG
The DNA here is from genome assembly GCA_002633005.1 of Phoronis australis. Classification (NCBI taxonomy): domain Eukaryota; kingdom Metazoa; phylum Phoronida; family Phoronidae; genus Phoronis; species Phoronis australis. The sequence goes on from NMRA01000774.1 coordinate 81,607, forward strand.
CAGTCTGTATGAGCTGTTGTATCCATTTTCTAATACGGGATGATCTCATGAATACTTTGGAAGTAGGAAAAAGTTAAAATGCATGCATAATTTTACATTTATCGGCTGTAAGTGGATAAGTTTAAGGTATCTCCAAAAATTGACTTCGTTTTTGTGATCCACAATTTGTACCCCTGTAAACAACAGTGATTTTTTCACGATTAAATGTTTTACACTTGTTATTATAGCTAGTGTATCAGAAAAAGGTGAACATAACTACTACCGTGTCACAGTTGGTGGCTTGATCAGACAACAATTAAGGAACAGTAATGCGTTAGCTACCTTATCGTAGCAGGTTTTAATATCTGCGTTGTCCTTCGTCTTATTTTTACTATCAATGACATAGGAATGGATTCCGCGCAGAAATAGGTATTGGCAAAAATCTGAAGATTAATAATGAAAGCGTTCGGAGGAGCGACCCGTGGAAAAATTGACTGAAAAGACGACAATGGTGATAATAAGAATGATGATGATGATTATTATTATTATTATTATGATGATGAGGACCTAATGACGACTGAAGATGTACCAAAATGAGTAGGAAACATAGCTTTAATCATTGGAGGGAAAACCAACAAATGTGGAGCAAAATGAGTCAACAATGGAGGAGCGTCCTCAAANCTGTAAACAACAGTGATTTTTTCACGATTAAATGTTTTACACTTGTTATTATAGCTAGTGTATCAGAAAAAGGTGAACATAACTACTACCGTGTCACAGTTGGTGGCTTGATCAGACAACAATTAAGGAACAGTAATGCGTTAGCTACCTTATCGTAGCAGGTTTTAATATCTGCGTTGTCCTTCGTCTTATTTTTACTATCAATGACATAGGTATTGGCAAACATCTGAAGATTAATAATGAAAGCGTTCGGAGGAGCGACCTGTGGAAAAAATTGACTGAAAAGACGACAATGGTGATAATAAGAATGATGATGATGATGATGATTATTATGATGATGATGAGGACCTAATGACGACTGAAGATGTACCAAAATGAGTAGGAAACATAGCTTTAATCATTGGAGGGAAAACCAACAAATGTGGAGCAAAATGAGTCAACAATGGAGGAGCGTCCTCAAACAAAATTTTGTAAATTCAAAAAACGAGACGACCCTGAGAAAAATGGAAAATATCTTCTGAAAGCCCTGATCAGGCTCCGAGCCACTGGCCAGGATAACAAGCGTTTTGTGTTTAGAACTCAGAAAATCACAAGTCTAAACAAAATAGATCTAGGTTCTCCTGTCTGTATCTCGCCGATAATACTTCGAAATTATCTCCGAACACACCCCAAACTCGTGCTACGGACCTTATTGGCCTGCCGAACTTTGTAGGCTACGGTGTGTCCAAATACCAATAAATCCGTAAGAGCGAAATAAAACAACACGTTTTTGTAAGAACTCGGTTTAATTTTTAAGGGTTTTACATAGAAGGTTGATGATTTATTGGTGCTAAACGATGACTCCAAGCGATAAGCTGACACCAGTAACCCGTGTTGTGAACTGCTGAACAGAACGCGTGTGAAACCGATGACGTAATTGAATAATTTCAACACCTCCGTCTGCCGTCAGGTGTCAGGTAACGCAACCGCCGCACATGTCGTTATGGAGTAGAACTACTCGGTCTAAATTGGTACAAATTAGGTTGTTTTGTAGGTGGCATGCTCCTTTAAGTTCAATGGTGTACAGAAGTGATTAATTTCGCCAGGTTAGTGCAATAAATATTCTTGTAGGACACTGCTGTTATGAAATGGAAAGGTGCGCCCGGAGTCAGATACTGTACATAGACATTGGATATGTTAGATAAGACAACGAGCTCATTGTTTAAATAACTATACAGTGGCCTTGTTTTTCTTGCAGTTCACTTTAATAATTATTTTGTAAAAAATTCTCTAAAATAATTCTTACAAACGCAAGTCCTGAAGGCGTCTAGAAAACTCCAACTGACATAGTATACGCGAGATGTTTTTCGCATTTTCATTGGAAACATGATAACTTTCAAGCGAATACAGTTTTGCAAAACACTTTACTTAAAAAAGATAGAATAGATAAGCGCGGTGGAATCAATAGAAATTTTTCTCGCATAGTAGAGAGCACACGATTTGTCAGTGCGCTGATTGGTCAACACTGGAAGATGACGTAGTGCATCATATACTGTAGCGGCATCACACGGAAGGTCTAGTTCATGAATTGCTGGTAATGAGCCGTGTATGTCAAAAATTGCGGCCTCTTTGAGCATTTAAATCTGAATTCGAAAACAAAATTCAGTCACGCCCGCCATCTTGAATCTGATTATGACAAAGAACCATTGACTTCGAGCGCTTCCGGAGCTGAAGGTCGTGTATGAATTTCATTTGAATCAGACAAAAAATTTGACCTTTAAAGTGCGAACAAACAAATGAAAGATCTTGGATAAGCGTCACTTGGTGAAATTGACGGATAAGAAAATGGATATGAAAATACTAATGACGATTATGGAGACGGTGTCGATGATGAACATGATGATATCAATCAAATGACGAATGAATATGTCAGAAATGAGTAAGGAATATATGTTTGTTCATTAGAAGATACTGAACATGTAAACCAACAAAAGTGCAGCAAAATCAGTAAACAAAGGAACAGCGTCATCAGATAATCTCGAATAATTCAAAACTGAGATGTTTAAGGAAAAACGGAAAAGATCTTCAGAAAGCTCTTCCCCACGTCTATCCAACAAATTAGTTTCAAAAAATGCCACAAAATTTTGCATTGTTTTGGAAATTGAAAGTCCAATAATTCAAAAACGGTAACTCTGAGAAGAAATGGTTATGGTTCATTTGAAAGAGTATACCTTAAACATACACATGCAAAAATTCACGTCAATTCCTCTTCCTGTTCAAAATGGCACCCCAGCACGATTGAAAATGGGTGAAAATGCGTCATAACCGCCATTTTGAAAACAACTTCCCGTTAACCAGTACTCGACAAGCAATTACACAAAACACATTGGGCCAAAATTGCCACCTCTACAGGACAACACGTTTTAGTCCCGAAATCGAAGTGCCTATACTCAATGGCCGTTATTTCCGTTATCGGTGACCGAAAGTAAATCAAATACGAACATCTGTAGATCATTTCTGTTACAGTAATTTTGCCGAATTTCAGCCGCGTACGACAAAAATTGCGGCCTCTAGTTGTGTTTGAATTTGAATTCGAAAACACAATGGCCGCCACGACCGCCATCTTAAATTGATCATGACGTGAAACTAAAGATATCCAACTCTTCCGGAACTAGAAGATACCTGTGAATTTCGTGGAAATCGCACAAAAAATGAGACCAGAAAAATGCGAACAATCAAAAATAAAAACAAGATGCCTTACCGAAAATTGGAAAACATCATCTGAAAGCCCGTTCAAAAAACTATCTAACAAAGTAGTCTCACAAAATTCTACATTTTTTCGAAAAGTTCTGTTTTTTCATTTTTTGAAATTGAGACTCAAATAACTCAAAAATGACCAGTCTGAAAAATTCAATGTTATAGTTCATTTGAAAGAGTATACCTTAAAGAATCCCTCCTCCTGCGTTAGATTTTTTGTTGTTTTTAGTAACTGATTTCGTTTTTCTGGAGACATTTTTTTCCTTTTTTATTTTTGATCCCGTCCCCCTGAAACCTTCTGTAAATCCGCCTCTGAGTTTGTGTGTAAATTTCGTGACAATCGGAGGAAAATTGCGACCTGTAGAGTGCAAACAGCAAAAAAAAGAACTTAGTGTCAGAGCAACATACACGGAGAAAGAATTTCGCCAACATATGGAAGCGCTCGGAGGAGCGACACTCTCATTTACATGTACTACGTATGCCAACACTGTGTGTATTATTTTACTCATATGGAGTACATTTGCCTGCGCGAAAGTAGTTCACTTCTATCATTTTGGTGGCTCACGATTTCTGGTTTAGGCGGTAGCCCTATCGCGTTCTGGAATCAATGTAAATGTTACTGAACAACTCTTGTACATGTAAATGCCGACTCAGATAAATGTCCGAACCAGGAATCTTACCTGGACCAGCCATAGTGTACGCCTGCACGGTGGTACGTGCTTAAAAAGTGAGTTAAACTGGGTCTGAATTGAAGATAAAGTGGTGATTTCCAGCACATCACTGTGACTGGCCGCTCGGACGTCGACTTCAGAGTTCAATCTTATCACACCTTTCTACTTTGGAAACAAGTCGGATATAATGTTCCCTGGTTTTGAGAATGACGCTTTCAATGTGTTGTTATAACTTCAGTGCAGGTTCACTAGTTATACCTCACGGAATCAGGCTGTTAGTGTTAGCCAGATGGAACACGATCAGTGACAGCGAATTTCTAGACTTGACCAGGCGAATACACGTGTTGTTGGTCACTTTATACTAGGGAAAAATGGGGAATGAACGACAGGACAAGGACATGGTTGAAAAAAGTTGAGGAATGAAACAACTGAATAACATTCCTATTATTCAGTGGATTAGATAGTGAGTACCTTCTCTAGCTGGCCCCAGTAGAGACAGTGAAGCGCATCTGAGAGTTTCCTACATTGACAGAGTTTCGGTGACTTATGCCTCATATTGATTAAAACATTAAGTCATGTTGTTTAAGTACATCTTGCTCATAGAGGTGTCTCTAACTTCTTCCAACTCAAACAAATTCTCCTGTAATGTAACTTGTTCAGTTGCCGAAATCGTCAACTGGACAGTTTTACACTGCGCCCCCCCCATTTTTACCGCGCCCGCCAGTGCGAGGCATAATTCGGCTTAAATCTTCCGGCGTATGTTGTTATCAGTGGCTGAAACTTGTTGTCCATGTCAAGGACCATTATGTCCGAGCAGAGTCATATTTTGTAATTCTGTAACTATAGAATATCTGCAAAAGGTTAATCAAACATATTTCCCATCTGCTATAACAAAATTGATGAGCTTGATTAAATTTTTACAGCCGTAAGTCAACTCACTTGAATACAGATGATTCTAGGGGTCACATCAGTCATGCTAGTAAAAATTGAAAGTCTTTGCTGTTTATGTAAATTTAATTTTAGATGGTGAACTGTAATAATCCACTGAAAAAGGCAGTCAAGGACATGCATAATATGCGGCAAACTCTATACTCTGACTCCCGCGCACACAAAGTTAAAAACGCTGCATTAAAGGAGCATGCCATCCAGAAAACAACCGAGTTTGTATCAATTTAGATCGAGTAGTTCTGCTCGATAACGGCATGTTCGGTTGCGTTACCTGACAGCTGACGGCAGACGGAGGTGTTGAAATTATCCAATTACGTCATTGGTTTCACACGCAGTCTGTTCAGCAGATCACGGGTTACTGATGTCAGCTTTCGCTTGAATTCATCGTTTAATACCAATAAAACATCAAACTTCGATGTAACACCCTTAAAAACACACCGAGTTCTTATAAAAACGTGTTGGTTTATTTCGCTATTACGGATTTATTGGTATTTGGACACACCATAGCCTACAAAGTTCGGCAAGCCAATTTACCAAGGTCCGTAACAGGAGCTTGGTGTCTGTTCGGAGATAAATTAGAAGTATTCCTCCGTAAAATACAGACAGAAGAACCTAGATCGGTATTGTTTTGAGTTGTGATTTTTTGAGTTCTAAACACACAGAACTCTTATCCTGGCCAGTGGCTCGGAACCCGATCAGGCCTGTCGCGGCCGCCAGGACTGTCACGAATATAAACCAGCTTGATTTGGAAACTAAACCTCCAGTCACGAAAAGACTATAATAGTGAGCCAAAGAAATAATGTGCATGTAATTATTGATGTGAACTAGCCACGAAACTGAAAATCTTACTTGTCGGTTGCCGCTAAGACGGGCTCCCCTTCCGCAGACCGTCAGGGCAAAGGTTGTACAGTATCAATGATTTGAATAATGTATTTGTATTTCTAAATAAAAATTCCTATTACATGCGACCATAGCTTTCTGTCAGCAAACACTGAATTAGTATGCGCTCACACGGCCTCGGTGCCCGGTCAATTACATTTATTGCCGGCATTAAAAGCCGGTAACGCAGTGGCCATTGATGGCTTCTCAACATTTGCACTCACGAATACTGCAAAGGTATTGCAAATTGTATCTAATGAGACAGACTTTGTTTCAGTTTTATATAAGCATTGGTTAGGATGAGAACAATTCATTTTGAAACAGAACGCAGAACAATAAACGTCTACATGGCAACCCGCCCGGCGCCAATCCCGACTTAGTCAACAGCTCATCCGTCGAAGACTTCACAAGTCGGATCGTTAGGTTTCACAGGCTATCAGTTCGAACCAGAATACACTGATCAAGAAATACTAGAGAGGCGCCGTGCACATGCACAGGCAGCGGGACGTATGGATAATTCTTTGGTAAGCCGGAATTGGTCTGAGATTTGTCGACGAAAAACCGGTCTTAGACACGATGTTTGACCACCTCATACTTACCGTAATTACTATTAACAGCGTACCTTTCATGCTTCACTACGGCGAGCCACTTCCTAAGCATTTCGGGCTATCGAGGAAGTCGAAAAAACGATATACCCGATTTCTTCGCAGCTTCATACATTGTAGTTCGGGCAAGCGGGAACAATGCAACGCAACATACATGTAGCAGCATTCACTCTACAGACGAACTACTGGCTTCGCTGTGTCGTTTCTCACCTTCCTCACAGTTTAACGCGACACCTCTCGGCAAGATGAGGTCGACCGTATAAAAGGTGATGTAGATAATTACCGATTGAGACGGTAAAAAAGACTAATTAAAACGGGTGGCATTCTCCTTTAACGCAGAGGTACTTGGAGTTTTTTGACCTCGTTTATATTCAATTCAACTATGATTGGCTGGACACTAGGCCTGCAGCTCATGCATTCCGTTTTGTTCAAAACTCACACAGCTGCAGTAATCCGCAAGAATGGATGCCAGTATTCTCATTGCTCAGGCTGAAGATCGACATGAACATGTACTTATTGATTCACCCTCTGTTTCTAAGACGACAACAGGAGCAAAGAGATTGTTAAATTTTGAGTCCGAGTTAGTTGACGATGGGTATTCAGTATCTGAGAATTATCAACCGTCCAACCCTTTCCTGTCAAACGTGTCCAAAGACTCAACTGAGCAACTTGATCGGAAACTGTTTAAAATCAGTACATCTTTGGATGATCTTTGCAAGAAAAATGTTTGCTTAGATTTCCCATGAGGGACCTGGATGACAAGCCGCTTCTTTGGAAAATTGTGAAAGAAGTGAAAAATCGTCCACATGGGCTACCACTTCTGTGTGTCATTCACTTCATATTGCTGTGACTAAGAATGACTTCTCTGTAGCCATAATGTATGGGATTCATGTAGATGTTTGCCAAAACCCCTCAAATCTCTAATGTACAGAGGCAATTGTCTGCTGCGTGCATTCGTCATTATTTCTGGCAATGGTGTATGTTTGAACATTTTTCAGATGGCTCACAGTTATAGCTAATAATTGTTTATAACATTTAGTTTTATCAAAGGTATATAGTTGATGATAGCAATTAGATCGGTGATATAATAAGTTCATAAAAAGTCACTCTCATGACACACATTTAATAAATTGTTACCATTCCCCTTGAATTTCTGACAGACAATTGTGCGAATTTATACATTTGGGAGAAGCTCCGACTTTGATCAAAATAATTATTCACTGTCCCAATCTAGAGAATTTTTGCGTAATCAATTTTTGAAATTCAGTGTGTAGTTAAATGTAAAACTATGGATGACTGTTCTTGTTTATAAGAGGATTCTGCTTTAACAAAAAAGGTTGTAAAAGTGATGACAATTTATTGTTTAGTTTTTGATATTTCGTGATGGTGTGGTAGTTTACACCAGCTATAAAAGTGTCAGTGACAAAAGGTAGAAATCATAAATGACAACAGATATCAATAGTCCATTTCAGTTAATGACTCCGAAGCAGATAATAGTGGCAGTACCCGTGTGGTTAAAGAGTCATCTCATAATGCTTTTGATTTCAAAATCTTGAGCGACTTTCTGATTTGTTAGCTATGAGTGTTTTTTCACAAGAAATAATGTGTGCGTGTGTTGTTAAAATAAGTTGCTTAGTGAGTTAGCCACTGAATGATCTCAGTGCTTAATATGCTTAAAGGAGAATGCCACCCGATTTAACTTAGTCTTTTTTGCCGTCTTAATCGGTCTATATCCACATCGCCTCGCATATGGTCGACTTTACCTTGCCAAGAGGTGTCGCGTTAACATGTGAGGAAGGTGAGAAACGACGCTAGCGACGTCAGTGGTTCATATGCAGAGTGAATGCCGCTATGTTGCGGTGCATCGCTCCCGCTTGTCCGAATTAAAGGCGAAGGCAACCTTTTTCCATGTCACTTTGGGCTAAAATAAGGTTGGTTGGTTATCCTAGACATATTTTCAATTAATTATAACTTTTCGTAATTTTATTAATTGCTCGTCCGCTATTCCGGAAGTGACGTTTTAGGAGGCAAGCATTTCGCGCCAATTTCTTTTCATATAGTCTGACTGTGAGAGCTGCCGAGTCAGTCATTGTTCTACCTCGGTTGTGTTAAGTTCCGTCGTCGTTTGCTTTCATTAACTAGTCAGTCAACATGCCACACCGTTGCTGCGTACCGGGATGTACTAATTATCGGCTCACGCGCGCTTTTGGAGTACCTTTGCATCGCTTTCTGATGGATGACACACTACGCCGTACTTGGCTCGTTCGTGTGAAGAACGGAGCGTTACCCGTCCACGCAACGTACAAAGCAGTGGAGAATTACCGTGTGTGGCAAGCACTTTCTGCCGTCCGATTACGAAAGGGATTTGTACGCTGAACTGATGAAGGTCCCTGCGACAACGCCTGAAGAAGGATGCCATTCCGTCTGTGTTGATTCCCGGCAGTGCCCCGTCGCCACCCCCGAGAAGTGCGTTTTTGAAGCGAGAAGCCTCGCGAGCTGTGGCCAGTACAGTGACTGGAGCCAGTGGAGGCACTTCATCTACTGTCACCCGTGCCTCCGAACGTACCCCAGAGCGTGCAATTCCTGGAACCAGTAGTGATTCGCCCTGTGCTGTTTTCTCCAGCCCAGAGCCTCGAAGCAGCCCTGCAGCGATATTGAGTAGTGGGAGTGATTACAGGCCCAGTTCGACACCCAGTGAAGAGGACAGTTCGTCGTCCAGTGAACAGATCGGTGAGCCAAACTTTGATAAGTTTATTGTGGACTTGTCTAAAGTGTTGGAGCTATTTAGAAGGTGCCAGGTGTGTGGCGAGGGAGTCACACGACACGATGTAAGCAGTTTGGGTGCTCAGGTCACCATCCAGTGGGAGTGTGTCGCGGGACACTCTGGCAAGTGGGACAGTTGTTCCTCTGTCCGTGGTATGCCGGAGGTCCACTTAACCGTGTCCAGTAGTGGCTTGGCCTCATCGAACTCTGAACAGCACAAGCATTCCATTGAGGTAGGCATAACAACGCACACAGTGCATTTGCACCAAGATGTGTCACCACGTCTGTCCTCAGTAGCCGCCTCGTTTCTCTCAACAGCTGCCTATGCCTGTGCGTACTCTGCCTCGTTACACTCGGGCTCAAACATGTACCCACCCACTGAATGTCCGTGAAAAAATTCCTCGTCACCACTGCTGTGAACAAGGTCTCCATCACTCACACTACTGTCACTGTGATACGGGTCACCGACTCCAGCCATTTTCAGCTTACAACACACTAAACAATCCCTAAATCCAACGTAGTTGAGTTCTCTACTAACCTATCTTGCCGCAGAATACTCGCCGATGGAAAGTGGTGGCGACAATTGGTGAAAAATAGCACAAAACAGAAGTAGAATAGAACAGATTTGCACAGTAAACTCAATGCAAAACCAAGTGGCGGGAAACGCTTGCCTCCTAAAACGTCACTTCCGGAATAGCGGACGAGTAATTAATAAAATTACGAAAAGCTGTAATTAAGTGAAAAATATGTCTAAGACAACCAATCAACCTTACTTTAGCTCAAAATGACATGGAAAAAGGTTGCCTTCGCCTTTAAGCAGCTGCGAGGAAAGCGGGTATATCGTTTTTTTTACTTCCTCGAGAGTCCGAAATGCTTAAGAAGTGGCTCATGGTAGTGAAGAATGAAATGTACGCTGTAAATAGCAAGTATGAGGCCGTGAAATGTATCCGTGTCTGTGGCATGCAGACGTCCACAGAGGCTCAGTGACGAATGCCGGCTTACAAAATAACTCTATGTTCCGTTGTCTGAGCTTGTTTACGGCGCCTCTCTAGTATTTGTTCATCACTGTATTCCTGTTCGAATTGATAGCCTTAAAAACTTAACGATCCACCTGCAATGTCGGGACTGATGAGCTCTAGCTCGTCCTAAGTCGGGATTGCGAGTTGCTATGATTGCAGAGTACTGAGCGTTCTGTTTCAAAATGCCTTCTCACCCGAACCAACTGAAACAAAGTCTGTCTCATTAGATGCAATTTGTAACGCCTTTGGAGTGTTTGTGAATGCAAATGATTTGAGAAGCCAGCAGTGAATCAATCACTGCTTTACCGGCTTTAGGTGCAATAAAACTAATTGACGGGACACCGAGGCCGTTTGAGCTCATGCTACTAAATGAATTTAGTGTTTGCTGGCAGAAACTGTTGAGAAACAACTCGATTTCCATCCCACGGCTAGGTGTTAGGGGAATATTTATATACGTTTACGTTACTCAAAAAATGATTGTCAATGTAAAACTTCTGGCCTGACGGTGCTGTGCTGTGGCCAAAGCCGAACCCGTGTGAATTTGCGGCCCCGACGAGCAGTTTCGTGGCTAATTCCGACACCAACATAATCACGCGTGCACATTACTTTGGCTCACTAGTATAGTATTTTCTTGACTCGAAGTTTAGTTTCCACTGAACTTTGGCTGGTTTATGTTCGTAATGTCTGATCGGTTTCCGAGCCACTGGCCGGGACTTGAAGTCAATCCGGCCGGCCGCGACGGGCTTCAGTGATCGGGCTCCGAGACACTAGCCAGTATAACAAGCGTTTTGTCTTTAGAACTCAAAAAGTCATTGGTCTAAACAACACAGATCAAGGTTCTCCTGTCTGTATCTCACGAAAAATACTTCGAAATTATCTCCGAACAGACCCCAAACTCCTGCTACGGACTTCATTGGCCTGCCGAACTTTGTAGGCTACGGTGTGTCCAAATACCAATAAATCCGAAAGAGCGAAATAAAACAACACGTTTTTATAAGAACTCGGTGTATTTTTAAGGGTTTTACATCGAAGTTTGATGTTTTATTGGTGTTAAACGATGACTTCAAGCGATAAGCTGACACCAGTAACCCGAGTTGTGAACTGCGGAACGGACTGCGTGTGAAACCGATGATGTCATTGGATAACTTCAACACCTCCGTCTGCCGTCAGGTGTCAGGTAACGCAACGGTACGTGTCGTTATGGGGTAGAACTACTCGATCTAAATTGATACAAATTAGGTTGTTTTTGGGTGGCATGCTCCTTTAAGGGTTTTGATCAAAGAATAATATTTTTTATTGGTTAGACTGATACTTACCAAGGGAACTTGTACCATGTGATAAAACGTAATTGTTTGCATATATTTTTGAAAAAATCAACGGTTTAACGAGATGACGTTACAATCGTGTCTTCAGCATCTAACGTCAATGTATAATACAGGATTAATTTTACATAAACATTTAAAATGTTATAGATTTTGGATTTCCTATACATAGTTAAGGTTAAGAATCGGTGCCTATATGATGTTCTCTGCACATTTGTTGCTTTGATAAAACTATCACTGATGGTGATACTCTATCAAAAATTAAAAAATTAAAGGGCAATTTTGACAGTAAAATCAGCCATGAAAATCTTATTTTAATGATGTGGATTTCTGACTCTGTCCCGATTTTTGTAGTTTAGAGTGGCCTAAAAGAGCTTCTGGGTTCCTTGTTAATTCCAGGATGCCGTATCTCTTGGGAAGCATTTTTAATTAGTGCATCTGCTTTGAATAAATTTATATTTTTGATTATTTTTGGCAACTTTCCCAGATTTCCTTAAAGTTTCCAGGCTCAGATTTGGAAATTCTGGGTATTAGAAGAGGCATAAAAATTGATGCTGTGAAACCTGTTGTGATACGAATAGATGTTATTGAAAGTACTTTTGTCTGCATTAAACTCAGCATTCTAACACAATGTGTCCTTCGTTGATTACCACAAGTGCCACGTTGCAAGCTAATTCGTTGTTTTGGAAGCTAATTCCTTGTTTCGCAAGCGTTTCACACCACAGTTGTTGATGTCAGAGCCTCAGGGTTAACATACACTACTTGATAATTCCCTTTAATTATGGCACTAATTGGAGCACATAGGNTAAAATTGTTTTAGTCGACAGATTTTCCGAACAGAAGCTTCATACTTCGGGCCCCCGATTCTTTTGGGACGCCTGTACACATACAGCCGCTCTCTGCCCAATTCCCGAAGGCAACATGTTGTGCCCCCCCCCTTCTGGTCCCTGATCCGCCACTGGAAGAGTACTACAAAACATCACCACTAGTTTCTTCATCATCAGTATCAACATCACTAAATGTTTCTCAAAAAAATGTAGCTGTTCTGGTATTGAAATTAGTCATAGGTGAATTTAGGGGGCGGGGCAGGGGACCCGCCCCCGCCCCTCCCTGGCTGGTGCAAGCAAAATTAAACATCAACAGCATGAAGGAGTATGGAGTTCACCAACAAGGAACGGGACGCCCCGGAGCGCGGCGGAATCGGATTGCCGTTTTTTTTGCGAAGGGGAACACTAGGTCACTTCGCCGGCCCCGCAACTTTCGGGGTAGCTGTGCATACAATCGCGATTTGCCCAATTCTCCTAGGCAGCATGTTGGGCCCACCCTTATGGTATCCTAGATCCGCCTCTGTTAGTGCACGGCGAAGATCAACAAAAGTTTGGTGAACTACAGGGCTAATAAGCAAACAATTTGCAGTTCAGTGTGGGAACGTCAAAAGCGCAATTAGTTGATCTGTCAACTGTGCTTCTTCTGCTAGCTTTATTTTAATCGCACAGTGAACCTTTTATGTTCACTTAGTGATAACTAAGTGATGTTTTTCGTTTTAAAATTGCTTCAATTAATATTACAGGTACTCCAATATCGTCCGCATTGGTCGCGATTCTACTCGGGGATTCCATTGGTCGCGATTCTACTCGGGGATTCCATTGACAGGGAATTCCCCGACTATTCACGATACATTTACATAAACGCGTCGACAAATTCGGGTTTTCTCATCTANGAACTACAGGGCTAATAAGCAAACAATTTGCAGTTCAGTGTGGGAACGTCAAAAGCGCAATTAGTTGATCTGTCAACTGTGCTTCTTCTGCTAGCTTTATTTTAATCGCACAGTGAACCTTTTATGTTCACTAAGTGATAACTAAGTGATGTTTTTCGTTTTAAAATTGCTTCAATTAATATTACAGGTACTCCAATATCGTCCGCATTGGTCGCGATTCTACTCGGGGATTCCATTGGTCGCGATTCTACTCGGGGATTCCATTGACAGGGAATTCCCCGACTATTCACGATACATTTACATAAACGCGTCGACAAATTCGGGTTTTCTCATCTAAAAGGATTGTAATTACCATTTTTAAGAACTTAGTCCTAACTGCTACAAAAACATTCAAACTACAACAATGACGAAACGTTTTCTGCGGTTTATTTGGCGCGGATACGAACCGATATGATCTCGTGAGATCCAGTCTCATCACCCGTTTTTCGCGGTATTTTGTAAATGTGATGTGCCATACATGTACATGTATGTAAAAGACTAGTCGCCAACGGACTAGAGCAACGTCTTTCGTGAAAATAGTGACACTGCGAAATTGACTGACTAGAATATTAGTTGAGATGATTACGCCAATGGTGATGGAATTGCTGGTGGCAACGATAACATGATGGTAACAATCATATGACGAATGAAGAGGTCAAAAATGAGCAAGAAATATAAGTTATTGTATTGTTTTATAAAATGATAATCCAAGAAAGGTGCAGCAAAAATCAGTCAACAAAGGAACAGCGTCACAAAAAATCCTAAAAAACTCAAAAATAGGCGTCGTAGCGAAAATTAAAAAATATTTTCTGAAACCCCCATCAAATCTTTATCATACGATAAAGTTTTACGAAATTCTATTGAACAGAAGAATTCAATTTTTTATTTTTTTTTGAAATTGAAAGTCAAATAACTTAAAACCTGTACGTTTGAGAATACATCGTTCGTTCGGAGAATCCACCCGCAAAAATTCACGTCGTTTGCTCTTCCCATTAAAAATGGCACCACAGCATGATTGAAATTTGTTAGAAATGCGTCAAATCCCCCATTTTGAAGACACCTTCCGGTTTAGCAGCACTCGACGAATTAAGTGATGCTATATTGCAACCTCTTCTGCACAAAACGGTTTCGTCCCGAAATCGAGGTGCGTATCTTGCGCAATGGTCGATATTATCGCCATCTTTGTCCAAAAGTAAACGATTTAAAGCACACGTGTAGCACATATCAAGTACAGCAATCGTGTCGACTTTCAGCCGTGTATGTTAAACATTGCAGCTTATATGAGTATTTGAATCTCAATTCGAAAACAAACTGGCCATATTGAATCCGATTGAGACCAAAAACGATAATATTCCAGGTCTTCTGAAATTTTCTTCGGACGAAAATTGTTACTTCTAACCTGCGAACAACCAAAAAAATATTGCCACAGCTACATACTTGGCGAAACATTTTTCAAAGTAAACAATAAATAATAATCACTTACTTTGAGACGATTCAGTTACATGCAGACGTTTCAGCCTGTTCCGCCAGGCCTTCTGCGATGAATGAGAGAGTTTCGCACCTTTCGCATTTACCTCACTATGCGAAAGGCACGAGACCCCTCATGCATCGAAAAACGCCAGGTGGACCAGGCCGAAACTTCTGCATCTAACTGAATCATCTCTATGTAAGTCATTATTTCTTATTCCAACAAACTTGATGGCAGAGCAACATACTTGGCGAAAGCATTTCGCAGCCCGCTTAATTAAGACAATGCAAGCACATGGTTATTCATTGGTCTATGCGCCGAATGGTCAACAAAACATGTTTTTGTGGTTTTGTGTACAAGTTAGCAGAAGGTTGTGACAACGGAGACCCAGCTAGCTGTAGAATGTAAATTCCTGTGTCCAGTTAGTGATGATTTATTGTAATCTTGACCAATGTTGCCGTGGAAACAACATTGAAAACTCCGGACTCAATTACTAGAGTCCAAGCTTTGTGACCTTTGACCTATCAAGCGTTCTTATGATTGGACAGTGCAAGCATGTATCATGGCGGTACGTGTCGCCGCATAGCGGATGAAGAATGTTGCAAATTTCTGGTGATAGGGGCTGGAAAATGTTAATCGTGTCGAAGGGAGTGGGTGTTACACAGCTACCAACTGGTGTGCACCAAGGAGCATTTGTGGACAAAGCAGGCCGCCGAAGAGGTGTTGACCGGCAGGAGACCCACTGTTTGTCCTTTACATCACTCCGCTTCCGAACTGCACAACCTCGATTGGTCAGCTCACGGGTTAGCGCTAGTGACCGATAAATGAACAGAAATTGCTGACCAGTCTCGTGATTGGTTTTCCTCATTTCATGTAGTGTGTATCTACTAATAAATATTTTGTAACTCGAAAGCAGCTAATTAGCATATCGTCAGATGATGTTAGCGTGTGTTCTAATTCCATGGTTGATCGCTGTCTGGGGTTATTTTTGGTGTTTTCCCATATGACTTCGGCGATTTCAAGCACAGTGTGATTCTCAATAGAAAATCTACGTACATGTATAACATACTGTAGATGACACAGGCAGCAGGTGGCACTGTATTGTTCACTACCAACGACTTTGGTAGATGTGATAGACCACCTGCACACCAGTCTGTCAGATGATCACAGTTTCCACCTACAGTTATGGATTAGAGCCACGAACTGATAAGGGATGCAGCTGACTCGTATTTTCATGTATATAAAATGGCAACGGAACAAATCCTATTGAAATCCTTGACTGGTTGAAACAAACAGTATGCTCTAAATATTTATCGGATTTGTCAACATTTTCGTAACATTATGTTTTCATTGTGAGTGCATTTTTACTCATGGAATTTCGTAATACATCTGATAACTGAAGGAAAGACCGAATGTGTATCATAATTTCTGAATGTCTTTAAGTTACTCACCTTTACCGCCACCGCCACCGCCGCCGCCGCCGCCGCCTCCACATTCTTTCACGGGATTGCCTGGACAATAGCATTTGCAGTCTTTGCCCACAAATCCCTCTCCAGAGCACTTTTTAGTGGAGCATGAGCCTTCAGTAGATGTATAAATTACGAGCAAAGAAGATACTACAGATATACACCATAATACAACTTGAGCTGGCCGAAAAGTCGTTAATGACTAGATCCCAAAACATATGTTATTTATTTTTATTTAGTTTTGGTTCAGGCGTTATTTGGAAAATCAAAGAGCAACTCTTTTTATATTAATTTCAAAACGTGTCTTTGACATTGATGGACATTGTTGGCAAGACAAGTTATAATTGGTTAAAAGCTTAATTCATGTGGAATATTTAAGGGCAGTCTAGTTTGTCAACGACATATTTCGCTTCTTGATAAAAAGGTCCACAAAACAACCTTAATGGACATTTAAATGTTCGAGTCACAAACTATTGGCGGACGTTAGTTTACCAGATTGTTCTAAAGGCTAAAGCTCACTCAAAACTCACAGCTAACGACAACCTCGACCCACAAACCCCCGACCCACAATCTCCGCTACCAATAACCAGCAACCCCCTCGACCCACGACCTGTAACAATGGACGTATCTTTGGGCCTTTTACACAATTCATGATCTTACTACGTCGCAGAGCGACTTTTCCATCAGGCTTACTTTCACGCGAATCTGCTCTGGCTCAAGTGAGGTGGCTGAAAGTACTAAGTGGCGTAAGAACATGATCCGAAATAGCGGACTGTTAGCGTACTAACTTTGCCATGGAAATAGTTCCACGAGCGGTTAACAATGGCCCGGCTATGCTAGGTAGACAGTACAGTACGTTAACGTTAATGACCTAATTTCACATTTTTATTATTTGCTCTATATTGTTTACCCGTTAACAATAAACTCCATGTAACGCTGGGGTACTCTTTTTATTAACTCTTTTCAAACTGTATTCATTGAAGAAATTACATTTTCGTTGATTACTCGAAGTCTCGATCCAAAATGGCTTGAATCTGCCATTCACTGAAGAGCAGACGAAAAAATTACATTCTGAGGGCAACGACATTTGTAACGTTGGTATGTCTTTGAGTTGATGTGGTTGTTTCTTTTTTTCTGTTTTTGGCTTTCAAACTTTCCGAATCGACTCTCTTAAGTGCAAAAACAGGGAAAAGTCAGCCGAGCTCGCGGCCAGACTCTTTGGTCCTGCAAGTTAGCGCTTGTTCTAGGTTCAGATGAAGTCGAGCTTGTACAGTCTGAGTTCAAAGTGTTGTGGGCCGCAAGCGCGGCTGTCGTGGGTCGTGGGTCGAGGGGGTAATGAGTCGAGGTGATCGTGTTGTTCGCGGTTGTTTAAGGACAATCGTAATTTACCCTGTGACTCTCATAAATTTGTATTTCAAAAATCTGACTGAATGAACTGGAAGATGAGAAACATTTCTTGTTAAAATGCTCATTTTCTTCGAATTTATGTGTTGCGTACACAATCGAAATCCTTTTTTACATGTATGTTTTATTATACCCTTTAACCAGATGGCTACAAGTGAAGTGAAGAGCTTTGGAAATATCTGGAGATTTTTGTTCTGCCAAAGTCGTGAATCTTGTAAAATTCATGTATTGTCTTATTTGGCATTGTATTAGATCATGGCCGGTGGTGTGGATGTTATTGGATGAAAAACTTAGTAAGTCCCAGAGGTTTTGGACTTTTAGTATTCTCTTCTCCCTGTAAGACCATCTGAGAATCATCAAGACCAAGTATAATTCCGAATGCTGTTAAAGATTTCCCTCTCCATTACATGTAAGTTCTTCTTGCGGCAAAAGCATCGGTCAATTAACTTGATGGCTCCGATCCACACACATTTGGTTTTCTCTAAATTCGTCTTAAGCCCGGAAACTTGTAGAGTTTATCAGGTAGTTTACTAGACCCAATGATGTAATCGAAAAATTGGGTTTTTCTGTGAGATCTGTACCCTTATATTTATTGTTTTGATTCCACGGTTTTGCCTAAATAAGATTCAGATAGTCTCAGCACACATGATAAACAAACATGTTGAAAATGGATTCTCTTTAACCAACTTTAAAGTAAAAAGAAGCGAAACTGTCCTGAGATCAAGGAAAGCCGGGATCTCGTATTAAGCAGACAACTCCATCTGATCAAGCCATTTCAAAATTGAGATATGTAGACAGCTTATTCAAAAATTTCCCATTCTCATCATCGCTAATAGTCCAGAAACATTTACGTCTTCAGTATGTTGCCTCACATCATGACTGTGTATAGTATTGTATACAATATTTCTGCCATTGAGAAAGCCCTTTGTTTCCATGTACATGTATGAGTGTAGTAAATTTCCAGTGTTGGGAGCTTCGCATGCACGCCAAACAAAAGGGTATACAATTTCCGAGAAAAAACATGGTTTCACTTGGTGATGCATTCTCGACATTTGTTAGTTTTTCGCAAAAGGAAATTCACACCTTGGTTTCTTCCAGCAAAA
This sequence comes from Phoronis australis, assembly GCA_002633005.1. NCBI lineage: Eukaryota > Metazoa > Phoronida > Phoronidae > Phoronis > Phoronis australis. The sequence continues at coordinate 100,410 of NMRA01000774.1, forward strand.
CTTACAAAATTCACACCAGAATCTGTCTGGAACAGGCTTCACTGAGCGCACGCGTTCATCAATATATTTCGGGGCTTAGACTTGGAAAACTGTATTGTTATGAAAAGTTTATACTTCGTCGGTGTGTCAAAAATAGAATTTCTTGCAATTTTGAAAGTGACTAACTTTCACGGTAGCATCTTCTAAAAGAAGATTCTTCAACGTGGTTTTATGAGCCTCTTTTAATAAAACAATAACTTGCATTTCCCATTTTTAGGATTGAATCTTTTTTTGTATAATACTGTAATAGTTCCAGCCATTAATTTAAAGGGAGCACTTCAGAGTTGTCAATTTGGAGGTACAATCGTCATTTGGAATATCAGCAATTGGCTAGTTGTTGTGAGAGGTTGCTGCACACTCTTTCTCAATATCAGGAATATTGCATTATATTCCGCCTTCCTTTATACGGGGCTGTTGAATTTTCAAATCATTCATATTCGGATATACGGAAGTCTAAACGGGTTTTTGTCAGCAATAAGTTTTTCCGAGCAAGCATTTTTGTTTGGATTATTCCGGCTCCATGGATCCGTACCTCGCTCTAGCATTACTGAAGCGTACATGTATGTAACCGTGGTAGACTTGACTAGATTTTAGCAATAACAACAAGTATTATTTTAAGCTCAAAATTCAAAGATGTCGTTCAACATTCAAACATAATGTAGACACCTCATGCATTGTTTTTTTTCACACGAAAATGAGACTCTTAGACTCACATACCGCTAATGAAGGTTCAGTGAGATTACATAAAGTTGCAACCACCAGGTAGAGGATTTCTTTTGACGAAAAAAAAATACACCTCTACTTGTTGAGAAGACCCCCAGGCTTGTACAATGCATCAAAAATCTCATTCATTTTAAAATTGTCTACTAAAAGAAGGAAGCCCCAACACCTGCATATTTACACATTCACACTGAAAGGCTGTTTTAGCACACCCTCTTCTTCTCCGGTATCTGGCTAGCTGCCTGTACAGATTACTTACTTGGCTTGCAATTGTACATCAGATTTAACACCTTCACATCCCGGAAACTGAAGCCCGTGCTTCTTCCAATCACATTCTGTTTGCTTGAATCCAACGTCACAATTGTCCTTCTTCCATTTGCCGAAAAAGCCTGTTATACGGAATATCTAGTATACCATCAAACTTACATGTAAGTACCAAGCGTTACATTAATTGACACACTTTCGTACAGCTTCAGATATTGAGAACTGGTCGTTGTTTGAGCCGTTCAGCATCAAAGCAATCTAACAGCGATCAACTGTTGGGTCCCTACAGTACATTTGTATGAACAGATATTCCTTTGGGTTGCAATTTGGATTTTCGTTAGAATTACATGTACATAGCTTAAAATACTGACTACTATCGACTGATTTTGAAAAGAAATCAGATTTTGTCTCCCCCACTATACATGTGTTTGAAGAAACAAGAACGAAAATGCCAGGATTTAATTACCCCGTAGGTTTAGACGGGTAACAACCAAGGCAAGGCAGTGCGTGGATTGCTTGGTAAGCCGTAAATTGTCGTGGAGAAGCAACTGCACGCCTTTGCCTGTTGACCTGGCTGAGTTGACAGAGTATATCATGTACAGGTACATGTACATGTACAACAAATTTTGCCGCTCTACGTACACGAAGATTTGAATTAAGACAAGTACATGTCAGTACTGAAGCTAAAATTGGGGAAAACAGTGTGCATGTAGATACTTTACATTTTAGCAAATTGGCAATTAAAGATTTAAGGTGTGAAAATGAAAATAAATCATACATGTAAGGTGTCCAAATAAAAACGTGTTTACTCCCCTTGACGGAATAAAACCATGACGAATGTCAGGCCGAGAAAGCCTAATTCGACTCGCTTAATTCTGTTTCAATGCTGAGAAACCGACTTCGGTTTAAAATCGTCATTTGCTGCACAGTCCTACTAATTTGCCACTAACACCTTCATTGTGTCATATTTGCATTAGTCAGGTGCTGTTCTAAGAATTGGCTGCTCAGACGAGTGACCAGGGAAAGTTAGTGGCATTCTGAGTGCGAGTGTTACTGTATTGATAATACTTTCCTTTTTTGCTGATGGAAGATAAAAATTGCGACAGAAGTCTTCTGGATCGTTTGATCCCGTTCCACAAGGTTGATAGATTCTGCTACTGAAAATCCCGTAATGCTTTTTAGGAGAGCTATATGTACGTAGGGCCCAGAAGCACAAGTGGCGGGTATACCATCATCAACAACTTTAATTTGTAACCTTGCTATATACTGTACATGGGAAAATGCACGCGCATGTATTGGTTCAAAATAGCACTGACAAAACACTCTGAGTCCGAAAACAAAATTCTGTAAAAAGCAGGTGTCAGATAGGTGAATTTTGACACTACGTAATACCCCCTGTCAAACATCCACAACTTGCCGTGATTTCCATGTCGCGAAAGCTCATCTATGGCCACAAGTATTGCCATCAACAACAATAATTCTAGGAGTACGGCTGCAGGTTTGTTGAACATTTTAAGCAATATATTAGTCCAAGGATACGCAACCCTTAGGAACTGATGAAGTTTGAGTCTAATACTGGAATAAAAACTTACAAAAACTAGCGACGTTGCGTCCGCATCTCACGGACTTCAGCTTGGCTTGTGTCGTTATTGTTATTCTGGCCAATTGGTGGCGTTTTGGCCAGACGGCGCGGCATTGACGTCAGAACACCGTCCCATACATGTGACAAATCGAATCTTAAACCGCTTCTTTTATTTAACGGAAGATCTTCATGAACGTATTGAGAGTCCCTCTTTAAATAAAAAGGCGGTTTGAGATTTGATTTGTCACACGTATGGGATGGTGTTCTTAAGTCAATACAGGGCAGTCTGGCCAAAACGCCGCCAATTGGCCAGAATAACGATAACGTCACAAGCCAAACTTAGGTCATTGAGATGCGGACGGAACGTCGCTAATTTTGTAAGTTTTTGTTCCAGTATTAGACTCAAACTTGATCTTTCATTTCGACTGGATGTCTCAAAATTTTCATCTTTAGGAACTGAGTTGGTGAACCAACCCTTAAACTTGGTTGGACATCCGCACAGTGAACTTGTAGAATGAAATAGCATACACATCAAACTCGAATTGCACGTTAAGCACTAAACCCGCTCACATCAAAATTGCTATCCCGTGAACACATTTACCTGCACAGAAATAAAGCTGCAAGGAAATCAAACGTTTTGAAAGAACTTTTTCACTCGAAGATTCCACTTTTTACTTTTGGCTTGTCACTCTGACATTTGCATTTCTTAATCTCCCTGTGATCTCATTGGCTGACATTCGGTTCGCTCAATGACGTCATTGGGTAAAAAACTAAGACTAGAATATGCCAGACGATTTGAGTCGTTGTTGTTATAGGAAGGTAAAAAGAGGCGACATATTTCCGGTAAAGGGAATTTGCTTTGGTTAGTACCAACACACTGAAAAAATGTCCTCCCACTCTTAGTTTTTATCCATTTCACCAAGGGGTGAAAAGGGCCCTCAGGGGGAACTTCAGCTCTGTTTACGAAACCATTATTGGCTTTTAGGAACTAAGAGTGCGGTATATTGCGCTTCGAAAAAATGTAAATATAGGGATTGCAAGCATTTAATTTTGACAAAATAAGACAGGCTAATGCGACATACTGAAATACAACTTGAAGTGTGGGTGATACGCCACTTTGCCTTCCGTAGGCGGATTGTTGTGTATGAAAATATACTCACATACTGCCCGTAATGCATCACACTGGTGTAGTCGTATGGAACGTTATAAGTGTTGATCACATTTGAGCTGATCTTTTCAAAGTTATACAAGACTTGTGGTGGTATATTTTGCCGCATTATGCGCACGTAACTGTCACGGTCTGGTCTCGTCTGCTCGTGAAACAAGCCGGCTGCGTGACCAATTTCATGTATAATTATTGATTTCTGAAAAAAGTAAATGGACATGCATTTGCACAATGGATTTCAGAAATCATTTAAATGTTTGACATGGAACAGTTGTCACCATGGTATCCGGTGCCACAACTACAGTGCATTTGTTAAAGTGAACAGTTGGTTTCATGATACCCACAATATTCCTGCCGCGCCAGCTCGGGCCAGCCCGCAAACAAAGTTCTTCCCCGCGCTCGCTAAGTGATGTGACTTCATGTCCTCAATCTTTAAATAGGCCAAAGGTGAGCCACTGCGGTCTTGCCAGTCAAATGTTCGTTTCAAAAATGCCATCACTATTTGTCTTTAATTGGCGTTACTTAAAACTGATTGTATTTCAATGAATTATTGTTTGTATTTGATAATAATAAATGCTGTTCATATGAGATTTTATAGTCTTTGTGCACATATTTGACGTTTTAATGATTAACAACACGGCAAATGCACGGCTGGTTCCCGGCAGCACGTACGCAGAGGAGGGGGGGGGGGAACTTCAGTTTTCAAAGTTCGCCAGTAGGACCGCAACTTCTGACCTTCGGCCTGGTTAAAAGAATGAGGTCAAATCTCTTGGCGTGTGCCGACTGAAATTGGCAAGTTCACGATTTTGGGAACTGAAATAGGGACTGCTTAAAGAAAAAGTTTGATAACGGGAGTATTTGTTCGAGTTGGAAGGAATTAAACATATCGACAACCTCCTAAGGTGTTCCTCAATTCGCAAAAGGTATTTATAACAACATGACTATGATGTTTTAGTCGTTGCGAGGCAACAGAGGCGATGGTCATTGCCTACCCTCTAGGACGCTATCCCCGTATTACTGCGCACATTCCCTGTTCCCTCCAGAGCTATACCTTGCACAGAGATATGTGTTCGCGGACGAACCTTACTCCCGCACCTCTGTCCTTGCAAAGCAGTAACTGAGGCGGAATCGTGATTGGCTAAAACTCTGTGCGGCAGAAACTTCATTAATACCACCTTATCAACATGACATGGCCAATACAACTGTTAAATAAGCTATGGAAAATTAATACCCGTTAAAGTCAAGGCAGATTTTCTAAGTGTGCAATGAAGACAGAGGCATTTATATCTTGACAATTTCCCACTACTCTGTGCTAGTGTTCTAAAGGAATGCAAAGCGAAAAAAAAACATTAATGAAAAACGTGAGAAAAATCAAAAAGTATATCAACAGACGATGATTTACTCCATACTCATTATAATATGCTCTCAGTCGTTACCCCCTATCTAGAACCCTCGTTGATTTTGTAGAATTATCGCCCACGGGGCTAACGCCCCTCGGACGATAATCCTTCAAAACTCTCGGGCTCTATATTACGAGGGATAACGCCATGTAACAATGAATTTTTTATGTTGATATTGACCAAAGTGGCGAGCAGAATCACGTTTCATTCAAACCGCTTGGCCTTCGCATGTCGTTAGTCAAGGTCTGACCAATCAGTCGCTGTAGAAACTAGAAACCTTGACTACATGGCCACAACAGGAGTGCACTGGATATTAGGACTGCTACTTTTGACGAATCGTCAACGTTTTGTGTTTTAGTTGTTGGGCCGTCTCAGCTATTTTACGTAATTGTATGTTACTCAGACATGTTTATAAGCGTTGTAGTGGAGTCTAATCACACAAAAATGAAATTTTAGCAATAAATTCATTGAAACCAAACTATATTGTTGTCATAATAAATATTAAGTAATTGGTAGATAGTTCCATTTAAGTTGCCCAAATTTGTGCAAATGCATTTTTAAACCATGTGGTCAAACTCGTTTACATGTACATGTTTTTTGAAATCAAAATCTGTTTATAGATGGTGTTTACTATTTTGGTTTGGGGCCAAGGCACTCTTAAGGGTTCTAGAAAATTCTGAGAGCAACTCGTAACATACCAATGATATGATTAGAAAAAAACATGTGATTTTTATTAGTCAATCGATAAAGGAGAATGCCACCCGATTTAAGACGTTTTTGTTAACCCTCTTAATCGGCGCGAATTCACATGCAATCGTATACAGTTTGTCTCACCTCGCCGAAAGGTCTCACGTTAACATGTGAGGAAGGTGAATACACGGCGCAGGGAAGTCAGTGATAAACTAAGAGCTTGGCACTTGCAACGTGGGTAGCAAGATAATGCCTGCAACTGTTGCATCACAAGTGACCACGAAGAAGAATCGTGGGTAGAATGCACTGCCAGCAAGTTTTGCTCCACGAGACACTGTGGCCAGCAAGAGGAGTCGTGAGTAGAAGATACTGCCTGCAAGTGTTACGTCACGAGAGACTGTGACCGGCAAGAGAAATCGTGGGTAGGAGACTGCCTGCAAATGTGGGGTCACGACGGACTGTGATCAGCAGGTACAAAAAGTGTCGAGTCCTACTGTTCGGATAGCCGATAATGACGATTGATTATTTATAGTTAATTGATTGTAGTAATTCTTACAAAGGGCGCTAGCTTCTTCATTGTTCGATCAGATCAGTTAATTAACAACAGGTTTCACTTGTTTTAATTAGTGTTTATCATATAATGAATCAATTGTTGTCCATCTACGCACAATGGCAAAGCATAGCTACCATTCAAACAAACCCACAATCAACATCTGATAATTGTTAATACCTATGTGATTCATTCCACTTTCGTCTCAATTGGAGTCAAGCACGCAATTTTTTTACCGTGCAGGCTCGAAAAACATTCACGTTATAAAATCAGATTGTTCTTCATCGTCCGTCCTTTTTTGAGTAGTTTACTAGTATAAATCTAAAGGCTACTTTTTGTATGGTGCCGTGATTTACATTATCTCAATTCTCAAGTTTATAGAAAATGTTCATAACGAGTTCGGCAAGTTTGCCCTGCGACTAAACAAAAAGACGCCAAATGGCATGGCTAGGAGCGAATGTGTTACATGTACATGTAGATAGATGTCGCATACTTACATGTACTACGTGTTCACGACAATTGTTTTCTGGGCGAGGCTACTTCATTTGAAGCCTCGTTAATATCTAACTATTAAATTGCTTCAATTATGTTACAGCAACAGTGTAAAGACGACGGCAGGCACAACTGGGCCTCTTATATGATATGGCATGGTTATACATGTACAGACCTGGTGGTACAGATTTTTTGCGATCAGAAATTTGCCGGAGAATAATTGACTGTTACATGTACATTCAAAGCTAGAGTTTTGTATTTAATAATTACGACAATGTCTGTACTATTAATACGGAACCACAGTGTGAGAAAGTGCATGTTATTTTACACTGCAATATGGGTAAACTATTTGCTCGACTTAGGTGCTCAATGCACAAGCATTATATTGAACCAGGGTGGCAAGCTGGTCTACCCGATAGTGAGAGAACTTTTGTCATATGCAATACTGGTCTAACATAAAACGAGAATCGTTTTATTTGTAACTGATCTGCCTTTGGTGATGTGCACCAATGCACCAAAATTTTGCTGACGAATATGACTGGTGATGCCAGAGAAGTTACAATATTTCAAAGACACGATCTTTGGGAACCAGGCACAACAGCGCTAAGAACTGATCTTTTGTCACTTTGGAGTCGTAATGTAAACGGTATTATGAGGCCAAGGCCTACATGAAATCGTTTCAGATTCTAATTCTGATTGTTACAGGTCTTCACGCTCATAAGATTAAAGTAAAAAGTTCGACTTATTCATCTTAAAGCTGTTTTCCACTCCATGTTATCTATCAAATTTGAATTCAATGCTCGTGTTGGTACTGAAATAATAGAAAAGCGGTATCATGGAATGGAATTTTAACATATCAATTTTATGTGAGCATAAGGCTTAACTGAGTTTTCGAGAGGCAATCAGGGCGAAATGCAGCTTTGAATTCAAAATTGAAAATTGTTTTTCATTTCTTAGAACAGTCGTTCTCATGTTTTTGAGATCCGGCATCGAAAGCTCGAGCATCATCTGTTATTGATCACAGTCTTAGCATTGTTAACCCGTTCGCAAGCAGCTCGCATAGAAATCGTCAGATTTGCGTCACCATCGTTGCCTTTGTTATTATGATTTTAATGACTATGACTAGCATTTATCGGTATAGCGGATTTGCAGCGACGCCATATTGAAATTAGGTTAAAATGGTGCATTGTGGGTGCTGTGGTCAGGATTCCGAAAGCGGCCATAGTAACAAGCGTAATACGCGGTATGAGCGCGAAGAAAACTTACGGCGGATACACTTGTTGTGTTCCTGGCTGCTTCAAAAACAACAAGAGAGATAAAAATCTGAGTTTNACAATATTTCAAAGACACGATCTTTGGGAACCAGGCACAACAGCGCTAAGAACTGATCTTTTGTCACTTTGGAGTCGTAATGTAAACGGTATTATGAGGCCAAGGCCTACATGAAATCGTTTCAGATTCTAATTCTGATTGTTACAGGTCTTCACGCTCATAAGATTAAAGTAAAAAGTTCGACTTATTCATCTTAAAGCTGTTTTCCACTCCATGTTATCTATCAAATTTGAATTCAATGCTCGTGTTGGTACTGAAATAATAGAAAAGCGGTATCATGGAATGGAATTTTAACATATCAATTTTATGTGAGCATAAGGCTTAACTGAGTTTTCGAGAGGCAATCAGGGCGAAATGCAGCTTTGAATTCAAAATTGAAAATTGTTTTTCATTTCTTAGAACAGTCGTTCTCATGGTTTTTGAGATCCGGCATCGAAAGCTCGAGCATCATCTGTTATTGATCACAGTCTTAGCATTGTTAACCCGTTTGCAAGCAGCTCGCATAGAAATCGTCAGATTTGCGTCACCATCGTTGCCTTTGTTATTATGATTTTAATGACAAGCATTTATCGGTATTCGTCCCATCTAATGGATGCCCACGAGACATGTTCATGCACGATGTCCATGCGGCCTGTATTGTTATATTCAACAAAGACGCAACAAAGGAAAGAAATTCTACGACCAATAACCCAATGTAAATTATGTCGTATGTATTTCGAAAGCTGTTGTTTAACTTGCGACGTAACGGCCGTATGCGCGTCGCATGGTTATCCCCATTGTTATTCTTTCTTCAGGTCGCACAAATATCGTGCCTTGGACTTCGGCGCACATTAGCCGCTTACCATTACCTTTATTATACGCCTATCAACAGATATCTTTATCTATGCGACGAGGTTACACCCATCGCATGGTTGTCCCAAGTTGAACAATACATTGCGAGCTCCACACGAACTCATTTGGCATGGTGTGGTTCGCTGGCGTAGGGAGTCAATCTGCATATGCCATGTGTGGAACAATGGATTCTTTGTAGTTTCATGCCTGTCCGCAAGATTCGAACAGACTAAATAAGGTGTGAAATAACATTTTAACACATTCTTCACCTTTGCCTATATGCGTTTGGGTAAAATTTCACAAAAAATCTTGTCTCAAATTGATGCAGACGGGCAGGCGCTTTTTTACTTTGGTCATTGAGCGCAAGTCTCAAAATGGTTCAAAGTACAGACAAAAACTACATCTACATGGTACTATGATTTTTGATTATATAACAAATATGGCAAATTAGAGGGAAGGGCCATCAGTAGACCTGTACATGTACATGTAACCAGCCGTAAAGAAAGCATTCACAGACACTCTGGCACGAGTACAAACTTCGTAGAACAAAAATCAGCCTACGTTTTTCAAATAGAAACTTTTGATTACGATACTTGCAATGCCTACAGTGTTTCCAGTGATGTATGTACACGTCACGAAATACTGTCAATGAATAACGAATGATACTTTTATATTCTGCACGATAGGCAGAAGTCTCGATGATCAGAACTGGCAGATGGTCGGAGATGATGATAACAACCCTCGATGCTAGCCTCGTTTGCGGTAACGTTGATTTTGCAAACACAAACTTTGGAATACTAAAAGTTGTTGTGCTTCCTTCATATTTCGGTCGCTTCCCTACTCAAAATCTACAACACTAAGATAAGGTTTACCGTGCGACATCCTGGCGCCAGATTGACAGGCTGATAGCCCCCGCTCATGCCAACGTAAGATGAGCACCCTTGGCCATTCTGTAACCTGATATAGTTTCTTTGGTTTGTTCTCCTAACGATTTTTAAACACGTGTATTTGTTGTAATCGTCTATGGCTGCATTGATCTGCCTCATGTCAGAACTACCTACGGAAAAGAAAACAACATCAGAGTAAACGAGTGATTTGGTTGGTTTTGTGAATAAGATTCAAACGTGCATTCATAATATCACAAACTACGGCATTGTTGATCTGACTTGTCTCTGCGGCATTTACATGTACAGCGAGACAGACAAGTGGTTTGATAATTTAAACTTTACGTGACATTATAAGCGAAAGCAGTCGCTATTTTTCAGCAGTTTTAACTGCCATTTACATGTAACACTTAACAAATAACAACGGCTTTGAGAAATATCTCTTTCAAAATTGTTCAAAACCAAATATAATTCTTTATCCGAAAATTAAATTATTGTACAACTATTAGAAACTTCTTGTTTTACATTGATGACACCACGTCGTAGTGAAATTTCTCAGGAGGAAAAGTACATGTAACTTATGAATCTGGAATGGTATTAGAGGGACTTTATTAATGTTGTCGAAGGAAGGAATAATGTAGAAATTCAAAAACGGCGTTATTAGATATTTGGGCTCCGCATTTTTTAAATTGCCTCTTAGCCCTCAAACCGAGATCAAGCCTCTACTTTCCTGGCGAATTCGAAGACGGCGGAGGTAGGCATTGCCTGTGACTTGAGTTGCTAAATCTGTCGATATGAGGACTACTACGACAGTGATTTTAGAGAATTAAAGGCCTAATTAGATTCAGCAGCTTAAATGGCGTACATATAATGTAGCTTGACTTTTGTGTTTCAAGAATACAAATTAAAATTCTTTTTGCAAATTGCAAACATGAAAGGCATCGCAGCAGCATGCCCTCGGAGTTTGCGAAATCCGAGAACAGGGCTCGGGCTCTGATCTTTTTACTCGATATGGAAGTCGACATTATTCTACTCTACTTCTACGCGAACTTAAGATAAATGTCTATTATTCTTTGTTCGAGTGCATAAAGACTTACGTGGTTAATTTTTAGTCCTAAGTTGCATTTGATAAATCCAACATTCAGGCTAAAAGTTCGAGTTTCAACTCGAAATTTCGAGTTTTTACTCGAATTTGTAGCACGAATATACGGGTCATCAAGTGCAACTTGGTTTAGAAACTCATATGCATAAACTACAATGTATTCGAGCTTAGTCCAATAAACACGTATCTTGTTTTCGCGCAAAAGTAGCGGGGTGTCACGTTTTTCCCTGTGTGTGAATGGACGCAGGTGGTTACCAACCGGTGCTGATAGCTTTCGGTTCGACGATAGACTGAAGACTGTTTCGAGTTAATCCTTTATCAATCTCGACCGTACGTTCACAACCCTAATCAAACAAAACGTCCGACGCAATGGCTGTTCTATGCCCCTGCCAGTGCTGCGAAGCCTTGACTTGTGATGAACCTCTAAGACACCTTCAACAACTGTTACACTCGCTGAATCAATAACCTGCTGTCTATAGCTGCCTCTCTGCCGACTATCGCTGTAACTGCTGATTCTCTGCAGTGTAACTCAACTGTAACTCTAACTGCTGAACTCTTGAACTGCTTGACTCTTCTCTTTTTAACTAATACAAACCAGTGCTTTTGTGTGTATATATATATATATATATAGCTTATTGCAATGTTCTAGAACTTTTCACCAATTCAAGCACATTCTGGGACTTTACGGAATCTTCCCAATCATTCTACAAACATATACTAATCTCTAGAATATTCCAGACTACATTAATCACTGTCATGCTAGAGTCTTCTAGAAAGCTCCACACTACTCAGTAGTAAACAAATTACATCATCACTGTATGCCTACTCAACTCAGGGGTCATGTCAATCAAACAGATTAACGAAACAAAACAATGCAACTAAGAACAGAGTCAGTCTATATTCTGACGCAGAGAAATAATTCCGAGTTCGTTTCGAGTAGAGAGATTAGTTTCCGCACCAAGAACGCATGTACCTAAAACACCAACAACACCGTAACGTATTCACTTGCAAATTTTGGCGAGATCAAAATGTCTTTCTGTGTTGGGGTGAATATTTTTTCTTGACCAACGAAATGGCCATTTTTGAGTAGTTGAATGCTAATGGATAAAATGGATTAGAAATCTCTAAGGTCGTGTCAAACAATCACTGCAACTGAGAACCATGGTATCAAAACCCGTGCAAATTTTGCTGGGTATCGAGCGATGGCGCTGTAAAAAACACGAGTCTCTATAATCATATTTGCCAAACAAATTGATGTTTCGGATGTTCCGTGTATTTTAAATGTTGCATTATGGAACCAAGAAAATTACAATTCTTTGAATTTTGATAACATTTTAAGTTATCATACCAGAAGGTTGGTAAGACTACTTTAATACATCACCGGAATGTGTCCAACACACTAATCCCATGTGACCACTAAAACATCTCCACTCGACAGCTCACACGCACGATTTGTAAGTTGTTGTGTCCGGAAATCAACTTTCCAAACGGAAAGTATGTTTTCCCTCATCGTATATCTTTGGGTTGCGACTTACATGTACAGTAGTTTTAATATCGAGTAGTAGTTAATATTCCGTTTATCAAAACAAAATCAAATTTGAAACCAAAACTCACTGAATGTCCTATATTGAAGTGTGTATGGTATAACTTTACCGGTCCACCTTTTTCTCAAATCTCGAATGGCTTTTCTTCTTTGTCGCTCACGGGCACTCAATGTATCTCGGCGACGGTTTGGGGGTTCGTCGGCATTGTCTTTGACACCCTCTAATGGGATTCGCCTTCAACAAAAATACTCAGAAGCTTTGGTTTTTGACGAATCCGTTACCATGCTACTTGTATATTCCTGACATGCCATGTTAAAGTCCTTCTCTCACGCGTTGTTAACCCTTATTACATGGTTAGAAGATGTTATAAGGATACAAGAAGTACCTACCTCATAACTAATACACGATCCGTACTCGAAAACAGTTTAAATGAACGCGCCACTCACGATTCGCACCCGAAGAAACACCGCCATTTTGAACTTGCCGCGAACCCCTAAGTACAATTCATTCAGGAACCCAGGCCGAGAAAACGCCGTCAGTGCGACTCGAGCAGTGCCTGTACTGTAACCAGCCAGCAAACGGGGACAAAATGATCGACAGCGCGCCTTAATTTTAATAAAATCAAACTACAGACAATTTTATCGAATTTGCTTAAGAAATGTGGCGAATAAATTTTGACAGAAATTATTTTGCCAGACTGGGGACCGCAGCCTATCGGACCCGGTGCGGATCGAGACCAG
>NMRA01000774.1:114520-154217 GCA_002633005.1 Phoronis australis
CATATGCAAACGAATCACGATATATTACTAATAAAACAATATAATGAAGACTTTTCGAGCAAGCCATAGCACATTCAGTTACAAGGAAAAAATGGCGGCGTTCAGGACAAGTTCCTGAACTGATGAGCCGGAAATGTGGGTACGGAAATAACCGATGACAACCGGTAATCATACGCTCAGCGAAAAGGGTCAAATACGGTTGAAAAATCTCTTTTGGCAAGAAAGGCGAAAAGAATGTAAAGAAAGCGTTTCGAAAATAAGATTTTATGTAGTAAGTATTTTCGGATTCTAGAACCACATGGGCAGTTTGCAACAAGGACTTTAACCGTTAGGTCCAAATTTCTGACTATAGTGATTTCAAAAGGACACCTGCTCCTTGTGAGAAAAACTTCAGACCTCCAATTTGGGTTTTATCGTCTACATTCGACAGCCCTCACATTTTGGAGAACAATTAAAAAAATCAAAGTCTGCTTAAGGGGCAAACGTGACCTACACTGCTTTAGACAAGTTACACCACGACTGCTAAGAAATACCACCCATCGCGAACAATAATATCTAATTGATGAGGCAAAACGTATGACTTCTAGTTAAATCTTGCTTCTGCTACTCAAGTGAGGCGACGATGTTGCATGAGCTGGTGACAGACGAAGATTGGTTGAAATCACCAAAAGAAGGTGTAATGTCAAATTTTAAGTTAAGTACGACTTTTCTAAAAGTGTACCCACGGTTGTTTATAATATCTTAAATGGTTTATTGGTAATCTACATGTATGCTATCAGTTCCATTGGACATGTTCCTTAGTTATTGCGAAATGGGAGAGTACGACAAAATTTGTGGCTTTGAACTCTTGTACACGATTCAAGAAACGGGGTCCAGTGTTGAGTAACCACTTTGCCATAACATGGAAAATTGCGTTTTGCGTCGGAGCCTTTATGTTACTGAAATAGACAGCAAATATGAATAAAAATGTGTATTCAAGAGATATTTTAATAACTTTGCGTTATACTTACTCTTTGTTTAGTTTCACCAAGTCATCATGTGTGAACAACATATCATATTCAATTCTCACAACGTTTTCGTCATGCTGATATTCTCCCATCTTGCCTGCAAATCATTAACGTAATATGGCAATAGGAGATTATTTTCAATGAAGCAATTGACAGTTTACATACAGTACCGGTAAAAACTTACGTAGCTTGCAGGAAGTACATGCAAATGTCGTTCGTTTTCCGTAGACAGTGAGATCCGCGATCTACTGAGTAAGCAGGGAAGCAAGTTGGGATTCATGACATAGTGTCGCAAATTTCGTTATTAATGACAAATAACACAAGACAAGGGTGTTTTGAAAAAGTCTGAGGTGTATTGGAAATTTCTGGGACACGGCTCTATACAGAAGTGGTGGTACGTTCCAGATTGGCAGAGGGTACCGCGAAACAGGAAACACTATTACATGTAGGTACCAGATGGATAGGACAAAAGATTAGGTTCAAGTAGGTTGTTTGCGTGTACCAAATGGGTACACGATACCAGATTTGTAGTGGCCGATTTCCTACAAAATGGACTCGAGCAAAGCGGCGTATGGTGACAGATGGGTTCGTAAACTGCCAAATGGACAAGATGTGATATACACTTAAAACAATACCAATGGGGACACAAACTGCCGCGTGGGCTAAAATATTACCATGCCAACTTCCGCACATATTTTTTTATTATTAGTTTGACAACCCCGGAATGTGCCGCAAGAATTTGTACAGAAAATTTCCGACTGCTAGTTAGACTTGGTTTTGCCGGATTGAGAGTTGCTGTTATCAAATCAGGCCTAATTTCATTCCTTCGTTTTCATTTTGTTACTATTGTTCATCAAGTTGAACTCCCGAGCTACGGCGGTATACACCTGTACAATCAGCGATCTCTTGTCAAACTAGTCAAAAGAATTGCACTGGTCCTTTTTTTATAAACACCGATTTGTCGCCCTGGATGGATGGCAAGAGTGTACACGTAGTTGGGCCTTTGATGTCATTTCAGCTCCAGTCGCAGAACCTGTCATACTGTGTACCAGGAGTATTTTACCAAGATATTTTCAGTGTTAAAATATCGTTACACAATTTTCAGAAAAAAGTTGCATTTGACCTAAATTAAAAGTTTAAGTATTTATTTAACTTTTGAAAGATACTCATAGTTGCAAAGCTACATGTACGTGTGTGGGCATATGCGTGTGCATGCGCTAGTGTGGTGGTGGGTAGAATTACTCTTATCAATTTGTTTATGGTAACTCATTTGTGCAATGTTTACCTATTGCCCAGATCCCATTTTGTTAAATCGATTTCTGAGAAGTAGGCCTACTGTTACCTGTAGTATTCATCTATATTCGTGAAATTCTTAAAAATGAAAAAAAATATCCTGTAAAAGAACCCAAGCCAGTACTTCCTGTTGCTGATAGAGTAAATTGTCTTTGCCAAATGCCCTGCTCTTGGCGGATTCTCCCACCTTCTTGAATGTTTCGCCTCCTAGCCAAATCATCTAAATGTCCGGCTTTTTGACATAGGCCCAATTACTACAGCAGGTCTGCAGTTATATGCATTGTTTACCTTTTCCCACCGAACTTAATTTTTAAAAAAGGGAAGTTTACCTTGTAAAACAACCCAATTCACAGTATTTCGTGTTGCAGACAGCGTGCTGTATATTTGCCAATTCCCCCGCTCTTAGCGGACTGTCCTGATGTATATTTTTCTATATCCAGCCACACCATCTAAATGTCCCGCTTTTTTTACACAAGGCCACATTGACGTATTGTCACATACAATTGTAATTTCCAACGCAACGTAGCCATACATGTACTTTCCCGCTCCATAGACCTAATTCACGCGGCGGACATTAAAATACATAGCGAGGCTCACTGCGATAAACAAAGATTATGTTGACCTTGCGTGAGTTAAATGGTCGGTCTTTCGAGTCCAACCTGGATATTAAATCTTAAAAATTTGTCGATAACTTGCCACAGAGACGTAAAAATTCATTAGAGGACAAATCAATGGAACAAAGAGTTGTCTGAAGAAAGGGCATAGGTTTTTTCTCGGAAAATAAGGTTCGAAACATCGAAAGTAAATATGACCAAATTGCGGCGATCGCGTTACGGATTACTGTAGATATTATGCTGAATGCAGTGTTACGCTTATTCTTGTAAATTGGTGATAAAAATGCTTTCTACACGAACCAGGTCATCTGCTCGTATTTTGATGTCATGTGCAATTAGTCACATCCCGTTTAATTTGTTGATAAAGATTATTAACATCAATCATACCCTAGGGTGAGGTCAGTAGAGACTACCGGGACTAATTGTTGGTTTGTCATTGATCTGAAAGAATAATTGATGTTACTAAACATATGTTTTATTAAAATAAAAAACCAGGCTCGTAATTGAAAATAAAAATTATTTGGTCATCAGTTCGGCTTTCTTAGAGTTAATAATTCTTACGTCTATTTATTGTGTTAGGATTCAAATCTGGACCAATTTTAATTTAAAATCAAAACACCAAATTCGTTCGTCCAAAGCATACATGTATACCTCGTTTTAGAGCTCAATTTCAGTTAACTGGACAAAACAAGCATAGTTATCACGCGTTTTCAGGGGCCTCATTTATCCCAAAAGTGTTTGTGCCTTCTGTGAGGGCATTTTT
The DNA here is from genome assembly GCA_002633005.1 of Phoronis australis. Taxonomy (NCBI): domain Eukaryota; kingdom Metazoa; phylum Phoronida; family Phoronidae; genus Phoronis; species Phoronis australis. The sequence continues at coordinate 118,198 of NMRA01000774.1, forward strand.
TTGCCGAGAGTGCGGGGAAATCTACCTCCCGATCACCATCAATAGAACCCCCTCCCTTTTGCAAGCTCTCATAGGCTCCCTGTCTCAAGTAGCATTTTGTGCTCTTTCAAACTGTCACTTGTGCGGTTACAGGTGATTCTCCGAAGAGATTTTTTCAATCACTGAGGGGAATTTTTAGGCCTCGTGGGTGACTGAGCTAGGTTAGATACCATCTTCTTGCAGATTAGAGCAATTATCGAACAAAAGAGAGGTGGCCCTCCAACCTTAAATGCTAGAATGGAGTTAATCAGTTGCGTAACATATTGGCTACAGCGGTCATCTTCCCATCTCGTTGTTGGACTATAGAGTCGAACAAGTTGGGAGCAACGGTAAAGCGCAGTATTGAATTTCGCGTGGCTTTTCTATACTTTTAACAGGGAAATAGGGCCGATATTCGGCCCCAAAATCAAGAGATTTAGGGCCTTGTCCTTTTTGGAAAAAAAACGCATCATATGTTTCAACCCGTAGCGTGGACGGCGCATCATACTATAGGGGGGGGGCTAGGCCGCATATGGTCTATTGGCGCTGCACCAAGGGGGGCTGAGGAGACTTGACACCCCCATTTTTTCCAGTGCTGCGCCACCCATGCGTATTCATGAAAACACAGTCTGGCTGGCAGAAGATTTTCCGGTCGTTGCTATGATGTTCGGCAACTGAGATGCGACATATTATGATCTAACTTTGCGAAAACATTTATAAAATTTTCACGGACACATTTTCCTTCGTCGCGGCATATGGCAACGACCCAACGCTTCGAATCTCAACGTCCTTAGGGCATGCGCGCACCCAGCCTTCAATATAGTGGGGGCTCGAATTCCTGATTTTGTGCACATTTTTGCAACAAAAAAGGGGGCGAGCGAAAAAAAAAGGAAAAAACGGGAGCACCACTATGAATTGCGCATTTGCGCATGTTTAATGGACTTAGGCCTCATTTTCTCGGACATTTGTTTCTCTGAGGCTTAGCTTTTGCCCACTTCGCCAAATGGGGGGCCCGAGCCCCTCCCCCTGGGTGCGCGCATGCTTAGGGAAAACAGACAGTTGAGAGTCCGTACTTTTAATGCCGTTCAAGCAAACGGAATACAACTATGCCGATAAGCCAACAGAGCTATCGTAGCGAGCCTCGTTTTGGAACGCGCCTCCTGTCGGCGTTAATGGGTCTTTTAAATGGAAAAACGGGATTTTTCTTGGATTTTTCCCATCAAACTCTGAAAAACAACAAAAAACGCTCCCGGGAACATTTCACGCTGTCGGTACTTTTTTCTGTTTCAGCGAAAAGTTCAAGTGCTTTTCATCTTAAGTGCCGCTTTTCAATCCAGCTGTTCCGTTTTTTTGTTCTTGAGTTCCGACCGCGACCACTTTGCAAAAGGTGTTTAAAATAACTTCGTTTTTTGTTATTATTTGGTAACATGTCTCTTGTTTACGATAACACACGCTACATGTACCAAGACCACTAACTTTTACTTTCTGAAGAAAACATTTTATTTCCAAACTTGTATGGAAAGTCCTACACTGCAACCAATGTGAAGAGCTATCCACATTACAATTCAAACCTACGTCATACATGTAGATGTTTCCCCAATTTTTTCTATCGGAAAACCTGTGTGTGCAAATTTCGAATAGACACTTGAAGTGGCTTATCGCATTTTTAGTAAATGTCGTTACATTCTGAAATTTTCAGAGGAATTTAACTGCATCAAAGGGCACAAATGGTCCAGTTAACTATAATATATAAAGATGTAAATTTTTGGATGAATGCCTGGCTAAATTATTCAAAGCAACTTTGAGGTATACATACTAAAACCTTGTTCTTTATAGGGTAGACATATTTTGAATAATTGAAATTATTTCACTAATGGCTAAACTAGTCTTTTATATAACATCTTCGGTTCATTTCCTTTTTATGTTACCATGCCTTGCTATTATTTTTTTGGATTTTGGTAACACTCTTGGTTTCTAGAATTAAACAAATATTTTAAAACCAGTCAAGAAATGAAAATCACTGATGAGGAAAATCATTTATCCTTTGGTTGTGGTATAATCGTCAACAATGACAAAGGGTTTTCCGATATGACTTTTAAGCAATTCAGTTGAAAAACGGCGGAGTTTCCATGCCAGTAAATTCCACAGCAACTACTCACACCTGAACAAACAAATGCAAATAACGTACTCTCATGCATGCGCGTCGCAACCTCAGCGGCCGCAAGATCGGACTGTGCATTCCAGGGCTAGAGTTCTACGATATCACGTACATGTACAGAACCAGATGGGTACACATGACCCATGCGCAGCACTGAAAAAAGTGGGGCTATAGCCCCCCCAGCCCTCTGTGCTGCACCACCCATGGACCATGGGCGTCGTAGCACTGAAAAGGTGGGGCTATAGACCCCAGCCCCTTAGGGTGAGCCGCCCACGTAACAGCCAACTCGGCGACAGTAATACTAAGTAACGGGTTACGGCTTGTAGGAGTGAGCAGACTTGCAAGAGTGACAACGTCAATTGTCCAGTGCAGGCAGCCTGAGTGACTAGTGCTGTCGTCATGTGCGTAAAATAGTCCAGGGAGGTTCGAACAAGGTGGTGTTGTAGCGTTTATACCCGTGTGCACGGAGTTGTTCGTTGACGAACAGCCCAGTCCACCGCCTAGCTACAATACTACTTAAAATGGCGTTAATTCCCTGATGCCTGTCATAACAATAATCTTAGGCCAATGACCGGTAAAAATGGTTTGATCTTATTCTATATTTAGTTTATAAATGATTTCTGGTCTCGGTACAGGGCCGTAGAAAGCGCAGGTGGGCGTGCCATTCAAAAAACTTGCAGGAGTCAGGGTTAAAACATGGCAACCGATATAGGTTTGGCGCCTCGGACAGTCGAGACAATTGACAACTCGGTATCAATACAGAAACCAAATAATATGAAGGTGAACTTATGCACATTGACGTTGACTTACTCTCTCCCTAAGAAGAACTGGGCCATTGATAGCTGCTCGTGGAACTATTTCCGTAACCACGATATCGCGCTCTCACGCCACTTTCTGTTTTTACTCACCAGACTTCAGCCAGAGCAGACTTGCGTGAAGGTATGTCTTATTGGAAAGTCACTCAGCGATGTAACAAAGATTGTGAATTATGTAAGAATATCAAGAATACATCTAATGCCACAGGTCGTGGGTCAAGGGGTCGTGGATTGTTGGTGGGGGGAGGTGTGGGTCGAGGGGGTCGTGGAGTTTGGGGGTCGAACGGGTCGAGGGGGTTTTAGAACAATTCTGAACTATTTCCAGCGTGATAGACCCAGTTCAGCATGCCTTGGGTCTTCAAACAATAAGATATAACGAACTGACGATCTAATTCAAAGTCAAAAATGTTGCGAGTCCATCAGTAGCACTTACTTTTGTTCATTGCCTGTAAAATCATCTGGTCAATTGTCTGTCCGTGGCATCCAATCAATGCCTGAAGGAAACAAATACCAAGCATATAGTTTTCAATATTTCAAGTGTACATGCACTTGGATTTGAATCTTGGTTAAAAAGTAAAAGATACCAACAGACTAAAATGAAAATTTGGTCCATAAAATGAAGCAAACTAGTCAAAACAGCTTGTTATTAAAACAATATATATTCTTTTGACAATGACAGATTTAAGATATGTCGTAAGGCGTCTCAGCTACCATTTTCAAAGGAAACGTGTCTGCACTAATCCAAAAATCGACATACTGACGCCCACCCCCTAAATGCGTCCATGGTCTAACAAAATTGAAAGATCTGATGTGAGCGATACTAAGAAGCATAGCGTTAGAGCAATTTTGCTCCCTTTTTCAAAAATACAGAGTTTCTGTTACTAGTTTTACTGAGCAGTGTCGTAAATAAACTGCAAGGCTGGGACTCTCATTCCATGAAGCTATGTAAAGATTTGCGAATCATTTTAATTCCGGAGTTGTTCAAAGTACTGAGAAATGAGGTGTTACTTAAGACAATGACTGTAGAAAGTTGTAAAAATCTTGCTTCCTAGCAGTATCTCTTAAAAGGCTGATTAGAATGAAATAGAAAGTTGATGAGAGAATCGTTATCTAAATCGCTGTTATATTTGCTTTGAAAAACGGCTCAGTCGTGAAAAAGAACTAACTAAAACTTGAATGTATGTGAATTTCATAAAGCAATTGCAATAACAATCTTAAAGATGGTTGATCACCTGTGGTGGTGTTTTTGAGATTTGATATCGATTATTTTTATGAAATGATATTTGGTCATCTGAATTAGCTGGGTGCTTCCTAAGAACCTAGAGCGATCTTTTGTGTTTTGTTAGATGTATAATTGCACAGATTTGCTCACTTCTTATTTTTTCTAGTGCCTAACTTCAGAAAATATTTCCTTCAGTTGACAATCAAATTACATAACTCACAAAGTTACTCTTAACGTGAACAACATTTTAACCAATTTTGCTAATCTGTAATTGGTTTTGCTAAACCAACTCACCTCAATTAGTATTGCAGAGATCGACGAAATTGTCCAAAGAACCGCGAAAGCCATCTTTGCAGAGCAACTTTTCTCCCAGTTGTGCAGATGATTGATATACAAAAAGCATTTATAGATTTTGAGGGCCAATGTAGGCGTGCCGTTTGTTCATGCTAATAAAATATAATCTCAAACATTAGGGAGACCGGAGAACAATACCGCATTTGCATGTAATTGTCGAATTTCTCTTATCTGTTTTATTAGGCACAAAAATAAGTAGAAGAGAGGGTAGCTTTATCAACCCCTCTAACATCCGGGTAAGAAACGAAAATAATGAACGCATTGTTTTGAATAACACCGCGAAGTCGACAGAAATAGCGACGACAACGTCAAAGGCATGCGATCCCATGTCACTGATCACTCGGAACCATTTTTACATTTTATTAATACATAGTTAACCATATTTCTTTTGCTTCAAAAGCGAATTGTTTTGAATTGTGGAAATACATGTTTTCAGTCGCACTGATACGGTAATCCCTGTGAACATCTGCTCCTTTGGTGTTTCTGCTGTGTGGTACTTCGTCGATTGTCACAGATTTTACCGAAACTTCATGAGGGTTTGGTCCAGCCGATACGCACTAACTCAGGTTTGGCTCTTCTAACACTCGTTTTCGTTTTTATTTTGATCTTGTAAACATATTAACTGCATCAAACCAGATGCAAAATATTCACCGCAAGCCAGATGTCTATGGATAAACACTACCAGACCCACCTAGTGGTGGTTTAGCCCCGACAGACACGCCCAAATAACCGAGTTGAGGTGGATCAACCCAGCAGGTAATTGTTTGAAACCAGTTGGACGGTGTTCAGCATCACTGCACATCACACCAGAATTAGATGTCACACAAAGTCAGTGGTGGGGTGCCCCTTCCAGACGATTATCAAAAAAGGTTAAAAGTTCAGCTAGATCAACCCACTAGGTAATCGCATAAAACCAGTTGCAAAAGCCCATGTATCACGAATAAGCATTGCCAGACAAACGTAGTGGTGGGTTTGCCCCGCCAGACACGCCCAAATATCTGAATTGAGCTAGACTAACCCACCCACTTGATGTTCAGCATCACTGCACATGGCACAACAGTAAGATGCTAGATAATTTAAACGGTGGGGTGCCCTTGACAGGCGATTACAAAAAGCAGGACTAAAATTTAAGCTAGATCAATCCAAGAGTTAACTGCATGAAAAGAGCTGCAAACTATTCAACGTAACCCCAAGTATCTCATACGAACCGTAAAACCGATCTTTTTTGCCGAAAAACTCGACGTATCTAAAATTTTCAACAACATTGCGCATTTTTTTGTAAAAACACGCTTGCGCAATGTAAAGTAACTCGGTTACTTTTTTAATAATTTTGTTTTAAGCTCAACAATTGTAAATTGTATTCAGCTTTCGCAACAAACATTCAAGTTAAGATCTAAAAATAGTGTTTGAAATTGTAATACTAAAACTTAAAAACTGTTTATAAATAAGTGTGCAAGGCTTCCCCGCGCGTGAGGACTCAATTGACCTTGAGACAGCACAGCTAGCCTGCCAGTGCCTCTTGAGTTGGATTTCGTTTCCATTTGAATGAACGTGGGTATGGAATTCGTCGCCGAAGATGGGTCCGTCTAAAAAATTCTTTGCAAGTCCTACCGACAGTGAGTACGTACTGTAACAGTTGCGACACCCGATTTGTCAATCATAACCTTTGCACCTTCTCGGAATTCCGGTACTGTTTGGTTGGCGTGCCTTTGGTTGTTTCAGTGCTTTGGGGACGATAAAATATATGGCGTATCGATTTCTACTTTGCAATACTGTTTGATTTGCCCATATAATATCAAAAAATTACGTACTCGGTGATATTAACCTGTCACGTCGTAACACATCCCAGGTCACTTGAGAAAGCTGCTTATGATCTGATGACTATGTTTGAAAGCGCAAACTTGTACGAAAAACATTTAGACGAATTACAGAATACAAAACGATAATTAAAAAGCTATTATTGACAGCTGGTATTCAACAGTTTCACCGATAAAACCTATTTTTAAAGATTACGCCTGTTTGATTCCTCTGTAAAGCAGGAAAAAACATTGCTAATGATGATCTTTTCCTGTAATCCATGAACCAAATATTTGTGGGTCAATTTGTCATGTTTTGCTATGGTCGATCGTTTAGAGTGTTTAAAAGAGAACTACTACTTGACTGAAAATTATCTTCGCCCTCTCGTGTTTCAACCAGTGCATGTGCGCAAACAGGGGGAAGCTCCGGGGGGCTCAAACGAGCCCCCCATTTGGCGAATTGGGCAAATAGGTCTGCCTGTGAGAATAAAAAAGTCCTAAAAATGAGACAAAAGTCCACTAAACAAGCACGTACGCGCAATTCACATTGGTGCGCCCGTTTTTTTTTTTTAGTCCGCCGGCCATTTTGTTACCAAAAGGTGCACAACGTTAGAAATTCTAGCACCCCCATATTGAAGGCTAGGTGCGCGCATGCAGTGTGAAGGGGTTTCACAAGGAATCATTTTCAGGCACGTATTCTAGTATTTTTCGAAACCACATGAAGACGGGAGTCTGCTATCATTAAAGTGATCGGTTTGCCAATCTAGCCGCAGTCAATTCTCTATTGGCCTTCATTGACTACAATTTGTTATAACCACTTCCTCAAACACAGTAGCGACGCTACATCACTGAATATGAGATAACATTGAAGTTGCTTCACGCCTGTTTGCAGCAAGGGTACTTTTGGAATACTGAACAATAAATAAAAAACATCAATTTTCAAGAAACAAAAAACAACCAATGATACGTTTGCCACACTGCCTCTGTCCATGAAATTGCTAAAAACAATTGAAGTGATGATTTTGAAAAAGGAAGCTGGTACCATGGGTATTCGATAATACTCCTTTAGAAAGTGGAGGCTGGCGAAGTTACCTGTTTTAAGTTACTACAGTTAAGAGGGTTTGCCCAGTCGTTTTTGACATAACGCTAAAACAATGCATGTCCCAACCAGAAACTATGAATGCCTCTTACAGATTGGAATACAGTAGGCATGGTGCAGGTCCAAGCTGTCACATCGTCACAAATTGTCACAAAATCGATTCCTTGAACCACACAGCTTTATTAAAAGTATTGCAGGCGATCCAATACCCCTGAATAGCATCCTACTGGATTGTTTTAAAAACTCTCGACCCCCCCCCACCCCTCGACCCCCGGACCCACGACCCCATACACCCACAACCTCCGCGAGCCACGAGCTACGACCCAAGACCCACAACCCCCTCTACCCGAAGCCTGTATGGCTACGTCAGGTTATTGACTCACATTCGGCTTTGCTTGGTCTGTACAGCTGTACAAACCAGCACAACTACAATAGCAGCAGACAGCCCACACGTTTCAAACGCCCCATAAAAAGGAGTATATAATCGAACCGGAAACAACGCACCTCTTCTGGGAAAAACAAGTCCATGCTTCTTTCGTCCCATAGCAGCACGGGAATGGAGACGATAGAATGGAATCACGAACCATTTTTCAGTTTGGCGCCTCAGACCGCCACTCCATCTTGCCTGCAAAGTTGCCACGAGAGCTGCCAAGCGCTCTACTCGCACGAGCCTACTTTGCACAGTCAGTGAGTACACAATTGTGTTCGTCCGCAGTGACAACTCAAAATTCGTATTTAGTACATCAAGTTATTGGCTGTTCAGCACTGGAATTAGTGGGAGCTAAAACCACATGCCTCTGATACGACAATCCAATACCTGACACTGAATAATTACAATAAAGAGACAAAATCAGTCACAATGAAGCGTGCATCATGATGAAATGCAAAACGTTCAAATGAGAGTTACACTGATTTTATCTTCAGCAATTGTTCGGAACTTTTTCATCAAAGACTTTGATTTTCTAACATGAAGGTGTTTTTTTGCTTTTATTTTTGCAAAAATCTGCGAAGCCAATGATCGTCGACATCTCTTCCACCACGTTTTCAAAGAAAATCCTTCAATGACGTAATAAGATTATGAAGTATGCAAAAATCGCAAAACTACATCTATTGCTACAGGTCGTTGGTCAAAAGGGTCGTGGCTCGAGAGGGTCGTGGATCGACGGCCGAAGGTGTCGACAGGGGGTAGAGAGTCGTGGGGCGAGGTGGTTCTGGGTCGAGGGGGCTTGGGTTGAGAGGGTCGAGAACTATCCCGTTGGTAGGCCACTTAGGTCGAGCCCATTGCCCAAATCACCTGATTTAGACTCACAAGAACCCTCTTGTGTAAATTTAGTCAATTGGCTCCTCCATGAAATGGTTGCAAACTCCATACCCAAGTACGTCACAATCTTCTGTCCTTCATGTTTGATATTTGGTCCAAGTTTACTATACTTAGTATATTTTTAGCATTTAATGCCTTGGCCCACATGTTACTTAAAATTTACAGGAGCAGCTTTTCATGAGGGCAGTGGCGTGAAATACAAATTTCATTAGAATAACCTGAGCAATAGGTTCCGACATTTTCATTAACTTTACAAATTGATGTATTTTTGTTTCACGCCACCACCACTCAGGTATAAATGCAGTTATCAGAGATGAGTACTTTTTACAAACACATATGAAATCGTAATCATCTTCAATTAGGGACACACAGAAACAACACACACGGTATTTTTGGTCCACAAGAGCATGTCTACCGTTAATTAAGTTACGATTGGAGTAACGTGATTTAGGCAAGCTGTTATAAAAAATATGAAATATCACGCAATAGATAGGATTCCATTTCAAAATCAATTTTAGATAAGGAATGTGCATTAAGTTTTGCGCTATTATCTACAGCAAAGGTCCAGTCTTTTATAGAACAATCTTTAAGTCGCTGCTCAAAAATGACAACAAAAGGTGCTTCGTAGCCAACTCCCTGATTGTGGATACCAATCCAAAACCACATCATTGAAGCAAATTCCTAACAGATCAAGCCCAAGTTTTCCTACCAGCCTCATATAATGTGACAAGCTTGTCATAGACTGACTTTGGAATTCGATGTGCTGGAATTTTCAGCAATTTAAATCAATACTTGATCAGCTTACCTAACACCTTTAAGTTGGATACCTTCCCAGTTCTCCAAGGACAGCATGATTTAAACAGTTACATGTACTTCAAACTCCCTAGCAGTTGTTTACAATCTTTCAATTTGAGCATTCTTTGTGTCCCCAAATCTCTATGCCATAGCTAATGATTAGGCATACCATTTTATCAAAATTCTCGAGTGCAATTGTCGGTGAAAGTCGTTAACATTTTAACTGAAAACGTTTTCTTAAAACATCGCTTTCTGTGCCTGGTGTGACAAAGTTCTCGAAGGTTGCGTCCAGACTAACATAGGTGTAAGGCAAATACCCAAGTACTTATACGATGAGACGACATCAATTTTGTCATTTCCAAAAGGTCATTTTTCGTATTTTCTCAATAGTCCACATTTTCTAAATACCATTATTTTTGTTTTTTAAGATTGTCTTTCATATCCAAATCCTGACACTATTCATGCAGAACGTTAATTTGTTGCTGTAGTTTGAAAGCTGTCTCTGCACAACCAACCATATCATCAGCGTTTAGCAACATACAGATTCGAGGTACTAATTCTCATTTACTAAAATCTGCAAAGTTCGGGATTTGAAGTGTATTTTACGGAAGAATAGTTCTAATCTGTCACCGAAAAGATCAAAATTTAGTCACCGTAACCGACCTCGGTAAATTGGCCTACCGAACTATAGACCTAATTCAAGCGGCGGACATTCAAATCGAAAGCGAGGCTCACTGGGATAAACAATGCGGAAGTTTACAATGCGTGAGTTAAACGGCTGGTCTTTCGAGTCAACCTGGATATTAAATCTAAAAAATGTGTCGATAATTAACCACAGAGACGTAGAAAATACATTAGGGAACAGGTCAATGCACCAAAGAGTTGTCTGAAAAAAGGGTGCAACTTTTTTTTCGGAAAACTAGACTCGAAACAAGAAAAGTAAATATGACCAAACAGCGGCGATCGTAGTGTTACGGATTAAAATTTATGCTGAATGCAGGGGTACGTTTCTTCTTGTAAATTGCTCATAAAAATGATTTCTACACGAACCAGGTCATGTGCTTATATTTTGGACGAGTTTAGGGAATATTCGACAGTGGTGGCTCATCCCATTTTGCTGCCGTGTGCAATTATTCACATCTGGTTTAATTTGTTGATCAAGAATATTAATATCTTGTATATAGCCTAGGTCCTGGTGAGGTAGGGACTACCGGGATTAACAATTGATTTGTCATTGATCTGAAAGAATAACTGATATTATTAAATATATGTTAATAAAAAACCAGGCTCGTAAATGACAATAAAATTATTTGACCATTTTTAAATTTTGAAAAATAAACGAGTACAGCCCCAGAAATCGCTTTCGCATTATATCCAGGTTCCCATTCACTCCCTTGCACACATTCACGAGTTATTATTTGACTATCAATTCTGATTACTTGGTTTTAATAACTCTTGCGTCTTTTTCATGTGTTAGGTTTCAAATATAAATCTAAACCAAGTTGAATTTTATAAGTCAAACATCTAATTCGTTCGTCCAAAGCATAACCTCGTTTAGAGCTCAATTTCAGTTAACTTCACATAGCAACCATAGTTATCATGTTTTTTCAGGGGCCTCGTTCACCCGAAGGGAAACTTCATGTTGCCTGTGCCTTCTGAGAGGGGAATTTTTTCGCCGAATGAGAGGAAAAATCGACCTGCCGTTCATCATCAGTTGAGCACCCCCGCCAAATCTCACAGGCTCTGTCTCAAGCAGAATTTCGTGCTCTTTCAAATTGTCACCTGGGTGGATACAGGTGATTTGAACTTTGGAGAGAACTTCAATCACTAGGGGATTTTTTAGGTCTCGTGGGTGGATTTTTCAATATTTTTGAGAGGGGAATTTGGCCGATATTCGGCCCGAAAATCGAGAGATTGAGTGCCCTGTCGTTTTTGGAGAGAAAAATTGCATCATCTTTCAACCCGTAGTCATGAAAACACAGCCTGTCTGGCCGAAGATTCTCCGGTCGTTGCTATGATGCTCGGCAACCGAGATGCGCCAAAGTATGATCTAACTTTTCAAAAACATTTGTAAATTTTACACGGACATCTTTTCCTTCGTATGGCAACGACCCAACGCTTCCGAATCTCTACGTTATTAGGAATTGTAAAACAGACAGTATTTTTTCTAGCCATCTACATGTTGCCATTCGAGCAACGCGGAATACAACTAGTACTCCGATAAGCCAACAGAGCTATTGTAGCGAGCCTCGTTTTGGTACGAGCCTCCTGTCTGCGTGTATTATGTCTATGTAGGCTACGCTACGTTAAAAATTTCCATAAATCCTTAACAACGAGATAAATCAACTGTTTGTTTAAGAACTCAGTGTATTTGAAAGGGTTTTTGTATCGAATTTTAATGATTGATTGGTGTAATGAGATGAAATTAAGTGATAAGATGACACCAGAAAGCGCCTTGTGATCTGTTAAACAGACTTTGGGAGAACGTTATGTACGAGACCATTGGTTAATTTTAGCACTTCCGTCAGTCGTTTCTGTTAGGTAAAAGAACAGAACTAGCTGTTATCAAGTGGAAGTACTGGATTTAAATTAATACAAAATACGCTGCTTTTGGTGGCATTCTACTTAAATTGCTAGGTATTAATGTAAGCTGTATGGTTTATTGGTCGCATACACTGACTGAGAGCACATACATGTACAAACACTTCTTTGTCGCAATAGGGGCCTCATCAAAATCTTGGACAACACATACAGAATAAAATATATGTCTAAATACTAACACCATTTAAAATTTTTGTCCACATTAATTAATTTCCTTTAAAAATGCATACTCTCTGTGGTGAAGGCAATTGACACTGTTTACCATGCGATGAATTGAGGATTGTTCTAAAGCCACCAAGACCCCCACACCCCACGACCCAGTGCTCCATAGTGCCATGTAATTAATTCCTTGGCGGAATTTTAGGAAATTTTGCAACATGATTTTTATTGAAGGGGCGATGACACTTTCTTAAGATCGATTTGACACAATGTACGCCTCCTAATGCCACGTTTGTTACATGTACCTTTAATGTGTTTTGGCGTCCATATTGATGCAGACCAAACCACTCTTAAAGTGAAAATTGGAAAATGTTTTACCACTCGGAAGAGCATGGTTGGCGATATTGAACTGTTCCACTTGTTGTGCTAATCCTCTATGTGGCACTTTGCAGCTGATTTACCTCAGCTTGTGCAGGATCTTTATGAAATTTGGAAGTGTACATGTATTTCTAGAAACCCGAGAACCGCCAACGACGTCACTGTGTCACCTAGTGGTAGTTTTGCTTCTCATGGGATTTCGGCATGTGCGATCCCATTTAAGAGAGTATTTGTGACTATGCAGAACTGATGTTTAGGCATACATGTAGAACTGTAGCTCTTGCACATGACCAATCTATTCTATTATTAGAGCTAGTGACCTAGAGACTAGCTGCGAGAGTTAGCACTGAGAATTTCCGGCTGCCTGCTTGACTGAGTTCTGGTCGAGGGTTGTAGTTATCAAATCAACCGTAATTTCATTGTTTAGTTTTCGGTTCGTTAGTATTGTTCGACAAGCGAGACTTTTGATGTTATAGTTCCATACAATAAGTAATATCCTGACAAATCAATCAACAAACCCGACAATTACACCGGCCATTTGTTATCAGCAGTGGCCAGTATCATGGGTGGATGCCGGGTGTACATGTAGTTGGGACTCAGATATCTTTTCAGCTCTAGCCTTAGAACCCCTTTGGACAACCTATCATACTACATGCCAGGGGTTTTTCAAGAAGACTTTCTTGGGTTTTTATAGCTTGTTTACGGAAAGAAGTTGCCTTTGACCTACAAGTAAATGAAAAGTTGACGCCTTAACAACAGGTGTGTTAACGTAAATTTCGAAAATCACCCACAATTGCTCAGTTATGAGTAAATCTGTGTTTGTGTGTGTGTGTATGAGTGTTAATTGTAACTAGGTTTTCAAGTGTTTTCATAAAACTTCATTTGTGCCATGTTTAACTGTTGCCCATAATATTAATTAGATTTCTGATAAATGAGCCTACTGTTATCTGTAGTATTTACCTATACCCGTGAAATGAAATTTAAAAAATTAAAAGTTACATACATGTTGTCATTCATCTTCGCTTATGAGGGATTTTTTAGAAAAAAATCACAGGATTCACGAGATTTGAAGTACGTTTTAAGTAAAAACTCTATACATACATGTACCGCAGAGTTTTTAATCTGCAACACATTAACGAAGAAGGCAAGGATGCGTTTACAGTCTTTCATCAAACAGCAGACTGACAGGCGAATAATAAATGTAGATTACAGGGGCTGATTTAGAGGGGGTCAAGGGGGCCATGGCCCCCCTAAAATTCTCCCAGGTTCCATTTGGCAGTACGGGGTGCGAATGTCTGACTGGCAAAATCCTGTCTAATACTCTGCCCAGCTCCCAAACTCAAAATCCTGGAACCGCCCCTGGATTATCATGTGATAATGTACTCCAACTCTCAGATCGACAGCACAGTATGAGGCAAGCCATGGAAGCAAGCGACTTCCTAAAAAGAATTTCAAAATGCATTATCAAATGTGTTTGGATCCTGTGATACCTTTATCATAAAATTAATCAGTTGGGGCTCCCATGAATTGCTTCTTAATCTGATTAGCTGTCGCCGTTGTTTTGTTTAGATAGGAGGTCAAAGGTCAACGTTCACATATTTTCACGTAAGCATAGATTATAGACAACAATTTCGCAACTCTGACATTTTCTTACATAGTGTCACAGAAGAGGCGCTACTCTCCTAAATAAATTACCAATTTATGTTTCCGGTTAGTGTTTTGTGACGGGAAATTCTCGCATCTATTTTTCTGTCCAGTACAACGAAGAAAATAATTTCGGCATTGAAACGCTGTTCAAAGTCTTCCAATAGTAGAACTGTTGATATCGTGTGTACTGTTGACAATGCTGCTGGTCATGTAATTGTAAAATTTAAACTTCAGTGCCGACTGATTTTGTCGCCTGCTTGCACAATAGCAGCATTTAGTTACTCCGATCAGTTTGGGATTCAGGGTTCACGTACTAAGAAAAATATGAGGAGTAATTGTGTACAACTTCTAAGGACAATCTCTGAATACAAAAGATACTTACATGTATGAAACGATTTTGTTTCAGATATTTATCAATTTTATTCGGATTAACAAATGCTCCTCGGCAACGAATTCACTGGTCTAACTTCCGTATGGTTATCACTAAACATTCTCAAGTGAGCAGTTCCTCTGGGGAGTGATAAGTGGCCCTTAAAAGGGCTGTTGGTTGTATCGAGCATGAGCTTTTGGGATAGCGTGAAGTGGTTCTTAAAAACCGTTGAATAATTCCAAATACGTCACACATTATACCGTGCTCAAACAAACATCGCCCGATAATCGCAAAAAATGAGGTCTAAAGATAAAGACAGGGTCCTACAGAATAAGAACAATAACACTGATATCTTCGTCACTCAGTACTTCTCCGCACCTGTGAAGAAGGCGAGGCGGCGTCTGTATGAATTCTCACGTGGTAAGAACTGGACAAATGCAAATATTAGGTATGACAAATAAATATATCAAGGTCGTGTTAATGTGTACAATGTCGAATCGGATGGGGTGATGGGGCACAAGCCCATGGTTATGGTTTCTGGACAACCCCCGGAAACTGGTGTTTACGGACCTGAAGTGAATGGCGCAGCAGGTTACTAGTGGTCAGGCCATGGCCCTACACTTTCAATGGTTTCTTGGAATGCACAAGGATTAGAAAATCAACAATTGCCTAATGGCAAGGCTAGGGGTTATGATGGCGTCATCTTTGAAATGCTGAAGTGCACGAAGGTAACAATAGTGCCAATATTGCATAAGTTACTTAATACAATATTTGATTCTGGGTATTATCCTCAGACATGGTGTGACGCAGTGCTTACTCCAGTACATAAACAAGGCAATATCAATGACGAAAATAACTATAGAGGTATCTCCCTGTTGTCTGCTTTGGGAAAACTTTTTACTAAACTTTTAAATAATCGTCTTTATTACTGGGCTGAAAATAACGATAATCTTTACGAGTCTCAAGCTGGGTTTAGAAAAGACTACTCTATGATTGACCAAGTGTTTACACTTCAAGCTATGTGCCACAAGTATTTGAGTCGGCAGGGTGTGAGATTTTAATGTGCTTTTGTAGATTTCTCGAAGGCATTCGATCGAATCCCACATAATTTACTATTCTATAGATTGAAAAACATTGATATGCATGGTAAAATTTTCAACATAATCCGCTCTATGTATAGTAAGTTGCGCACTTGTGTGAAAACTCAAGATGGTCTTACAGAGTTCTTTGATTGTACTTTTGGTACTCGCCAGGGTTGCATAATCAGCCCATTATTATTTGTGTTGTATCTAAATGAATTTCTGGATCAAATGAGTATGAAAAGTAATATTAATAGCACATATCTCAGCGAACAAGTCCCTACTGTACGCAGACGATATGGTTTTTTGTTCCTCTACCGCCATCAACTTACAACGTATGCTTAATTGATTGGATGAATTTTGCAAATCATGGGGTATGCAAGTAAACTTAAAAAAAAAATAAAGTGGTCGTTTTCAGAAATGGTGGTCCCCTAAGACGATATGAGAAATGGTTTTAAAATGCAACATTGTTTGATATGGTTCCTCATTACAGATACCTAGGACTACTTATTACTCCAAAAGTTTCGTGGACCAAAGCCATTAAAGCCTTCTCTAGTCAAGCAAATAAAGCTGCCTCTGCAATTAGTAAATTAAAGCGAAGATGTCGTGATCTGCCCCCGTCAATAGCCTTTCACTTCGACAAATAGTTTACCCGTCTCTGTGTTACGGCGCTGAGATATGGGGCTTTAAGGAATATGAACAATTGGAAAATGTACATATCCAGTTTTGTAAACGCATTTTAGGAATAGGCAGTTGTTGTTCAAACTCGGCAATTATAGGAGAATGTGGTCGATTCCCATTGTGTACAAAATATTTTGTTTCTTGTATAAAATACTGGTTCAAAATACTGGAGATGCTGCATATGATATGCTTTTTCAGTCAGACCTGATCTGAAGATTTTCCTATAATTGGACAAGTTTTGTAAGGAAACTTCTGTCTGTGTAAGGTTTTTCAGATGTATTGATTAATCAGGGTGTGGTAAATCAAGCGTAGTTCTTGACTGTTTTTTTCTTAACGTGTCAACGACTGTTATTTGCTAGGTTGGCAATATGATATCGATTGTAACGCAAAACTGCCTTACTATGTGGGGTACAAAACAATGTATCATCTTGAGAATTATCTAGAAATGGTGGATATCCCACGTGTTTTTATCCAGTCTCTGACTCGATTGCGATGCTCAAATCATTCGTTACTAGTGGAAAGAGGTCGCCACACAAATATTCCATATGAAACAGGTTGTGTGAATTATGTAATTCTGGGTGTGTAGAGGACGAATACCACTTTGTGTTAGTTCGTAGTGCGTACCAAGACCTTCGGGTTAAGTACTTAAAGGCACTATTTCAGCTTCATTTTTGTTAAAAACTTCCTGAAACGGATCTTTACGCAAACACTTTTATTTGAAACCTAAGCCCAAATAATAGCCTTCGCCATGGCATCGAATTTTTTTATAGTGAACTGAATTTAATACAGATTTTTTTAGCTTAATTTTTCATTTTGTGTGGTGCACCAAGAAATAAATGGATGCCGGACGAATTGTCAATCGAAGATTCGAGTGTCGAATATGAACTTGGAGTTTCGGTTAATCTCAAGATCGTATACAGGCCTACGTGAACTCGAAATACCCACTCAAATAATCATATTCAAGCTACTATAATTAGTTAACGGGTGCAATAAGTGCTTTTTGGAAGCAATAATTACATAAATTTGTTACATTGAACAAACTATTCACCAGATTTCTTTAATGTGTATTTAATTAAGAGCTCACGCTTACGCGATCTTCAGATTAAGCAAAATTCAAGTTCACGCATACAAAACAAGAAATGGCAGGCGTTCGGTATAAGATAGGTTGTCCTCCGTTGAAAACGCTTGCTAATCGTCCTCAAGTTGACTATTACCGCCGTAAAGTTTGAAATGAAGATCAGTTTGGGTGCTGGACTCATCTGCGATCCCAGATGGCTGTTACACGGTCTCAGTAAGGAAAGAATTTGCTCGACATGTACATGTAGAGGCCTATATAGTTCAAGCGCACAAAAACACACACCACCCACACATGGATTCTGTGATAGCTACAGCTCTCGCCTTTCACAGGATATCGTTATTTCCGTGGACACCACCTTTTTTAATTCTCGAATTTACACTTTAGCAATTTCACTTTCACCACTTTCACATGTTTCATACTGCCACCTATAGAGGGCGGAAAAGCAGAAAATATGAAAAATATGATCCAAAGTGGAAGTAAATCGTAATAAAAAATCATTCTAAATTTTATTCAAGATAACCAGAATTGCTTCGGGCGTTCTTTTAGCGAAATATAGCGTTATTGACATTTAGCTAAGAAACAGAATGAGGTTCAGGAAAATAGGTCACGCTCTGAAGGAAAATGGCAAAGCCAGCGAGCCGCTGTGTCACTCACAACAAAGATATGGTAAATTACCTGAAAACTGTCAACGCACTAGATCACTTGGAAGAATGGGAGTTGATTGGCAATCTGGCACGAATGGGAGTGTGAGAAACAAAGGAACTGGTCTGCCTGTTAGAACAAAAGATCATATGTCCAAAGCACCGTGTGTGGCAGTATCTAGGTTAGCCAAGGTGTACGTTTCCAGCCTCAGGAATGCAAACGTTGTTCACCACTCAATCCCAGGACTACGTCAACTTAGTAACTTCTCATTTGAAGGTGAGCTACGTAACAATTCATATTTTCTCAGAAATCTCACCGTGATTAGTCATACCATCTGAGAAGTAGTTTCAGCTGTATATGAAGTCTGAAACAAAAGTTAAATATTTGATGGAATGGATTCTATTCTTTGATAGTTTGATTTTTAAAAAGGACTTGTGTTATAATACTTACAGTTAAGTTACCTATTTCAACTATAAAAGTGGTTACTTGGAGAGCATATGAGATAGGAGATTGGGTGGTTTTGGAGAATCCTACTTCAGATTGCAAATCAGTGGAACTAGTGGTTGAGGAATGTCATGTTGAATCCTTATTGAGACCTTTCACTAGTTTCAGCAATCGAAAGACGAAGAAATTCCTGTGTCCAAAAGATGGCTGTAACAACACTTTTGCCTCTCGAAATGAACTCAAGCAGCAAGTTAGCATGGGCTGGGATGATAAACAAACAACAGCACTTGAAGAAAATCGCTGATGTGTAGAGAAAGTGTGTTGCCAAAGTCACTGGTATACAAAGTGATGTTAATTATCTAACAGCATGCTCGTTGAACTCAATTTGGCAACACAAATCCATAACTTTGACATATAACATTTGTTGTGCATTTTAGTCACTGACTTTTCCAAAGTTGACTTAATGGTCAACATGGAAATGCGCTGTGTGATGTTCTATATTACAACCTAACAAAAAGTGAAGCTGTTGTGGAACATGCTACTCAACACCCTATGCAGCCATGGCTTGGACATTCGCACAAATTTAGGCTGGATTTTTTTACCTGGATTAATGTATCAATCAGACCACTGAAACAGCACAACTCTCTCACTTATGTCCACAGCATTTGGATTTTGTAAGCTCATTTTGTGAATTCACAAAGCATGGCTGCACATTCAACATGCTATGAACATTCCCACTAAATAAGATTGGGTCTAACCCCAGTGGTTAAGGTAAACGGTGGGGTATGGAAAATTGAACTAGACCGTATTTATCCTTCTTGGCTGAGTCGCGCTCGGCTCACGATCAAAGGGATGCCGCCAAGCTGCTCTAGTCATCGAGTCATGAGCGAGGATAATTGGCTTCGCTCATGCAGATACGATCAGCTGATTACAATCTAGCTAGCAGACTGTACTTTTTATGGAGAGAGTTTTACGTAGTTTTTACTGTAATATTTGAAAAGAGGAGCGAAAACAAATATGAGTACAACTTNTGAACAAACTATTCACCAGATTTCTTTAATGTGTATTTAATTAAGAGCTCACGCTTACGCGATCTTCAGATTAAGCAAAATTCAAGTTCACGCATACCAAACAAGTAATGGCAGGCGTTCGGTATAAGATAGGTTGTCCTCCGTTGAAAAGGCTTGCTAATCGTCCTCAAGTTGACTATTACCGCCGTAACGTTTGAAATGAAGATCAGTTTGGGTGCTTGACTTATCTGCGGTCCCAGATGGCTGTTACACGGTCTCAGTAAGGAAAGATTTTGCTCGACAGGTACATGTAGAGGTCTATGTAGTTCAAGCGCACAAAAACACACACCACCCACACATGGATTCTGTGATAGCTACAGCTCTCGCCTTTCACAAGATATCGTTATTTCCGTGGACAGCACCTTTTTTAATTCTCGAATTTACACTTTAGCAAATTCACTTTCACCACTTTCGCATGTTTCATACTGCCACCTATAGAGGGCGGAAAAGCAGAAAATATGAAAAATATGATCCAAAGTGGAAGTAAATCGTAATAAAAAATCATTCTAACTTTTATTCAAGATAACCAGAATTGCTTCGAGCGTTCTTTTAGCGAAATATAGCGTTATTGACATTTAGCTAAGAAACAGAATGAGGTTCAGGAAAATAGGTCACGCTCTGAAGGAAAATGGCAAAGCCAGCGAGCCGCTGTGTCACTCACAACAAAGATATGGTAAATTACCTGAAAACTGTCAACGCACTAGATCACTTGGAAGAATGGGAGTTGATTGGCAATCTGGCACGAATGGGATTGTGAGAAACAAAGGAACTGGTCTGCCTGTTAGAACAAAAGATCATATGTCCAAAGCACCGTGTGTGGCAGTATCTAGGTTAGCCAAGGTGTACGTTTCCAGCCTCAGGAATGCAAACGTTGTTCACCACTCAATCCCAGGACTACGTCAACTTAGTAACTTCTCATTTGAAGGTGAGCTACGTAACAATTCATATTTTCTCAGAAATCTCACTGTGATTAGTCATACCATCTGAGAAGTAGTTTCAGCTGTATATGAAGTCTGAAACAAAAGTTAAATATTTGATGGAATGGATTCTATTCTTTGATAGTTTGATTTTTAAAAAGGACTTGTGTTATAATACTTACAGTTAAGTTACCTATTTCAACTATAAAAGTGGTTACTTGGAGAGCATATGAGATAGGAGATTGGGTGGTTTTGGAGAATCCTACTTCAGATTGCAAATCAGTGGAACTAGTGGTTGAGGAATGTCATGTTGAATCCTTATTGAGACCTTTCACTAGTTTCAGCAATCGAAAGACGAAGAAATTCCTGTGTCCAAAAGATGGCTGTAACAACACTTTTGCCTCTCGAAATGAACTCAAGCAGCAAGTTAGCATGGGCTGGGATGATAAACAAACAACAGCACTTGAAGAAAATCGCTGATGTGTAGAGAAAGTGTGTTGCCAAAGTCACTGGTATACAAAGTGATGTTAATTATCTAACAGCATGCTCGTTGAACTCAATTTGGCAACACAAATCCATAACTTTGACATATAACATTTGTTGTGCATTTTAGTCACTGACTTTTCCAAAGTTGACTTAATGGTCAACATGGAAATGCGCTGTGTGATGTTCTATATTACAACCTAACAAAAAGTGAAGCTGTTGTGGAACATGCTACTCAACACCCTATGCAGCCATGGCTTGGACATTCGCACAAATTTAGGCTGGATTTTTTTACCTGGATTAATGTATCAATCAGACCACTGAAACAGCACAACTCTCTCACTTATGTCCACAGCATTTGGATTTTGTAAGCTCATTTTGTGAATTCACAAAGCATGGCTGCACATTCAACATGCTATGAACATTCCCACTAAATAAGATTGGGTCTAACCCCAGTGGTTAAGGTAAACGGTGGGGTATGGAAAATTGAACTAGACCGTATTTATCCTTCTTGGCTGAGTCGCGCTCGGCTCACGATCAAAGGGATGCCGCCAAGCTGCTCTAGTCATCGAGTCATGAGCGAGGATAATTGGCTTCGCTCATGCAGATACGATCAGCTGATTACAATCTAGCTAGCAGACTGTACTTTTTATGGAGAGAGTTTTACGTAGTTTTTACTGTAATATTTGAAAAGAGGAGCGAAAACAAATATGAGTACAACTTTGAAGTTTTCAAATTGGCCCAGGATAAGAGATTTTGCAACACAGCAACACTCACGATTACATTCATTCGGCGCGCACTAATACAAAAATATAGGACCCAAGTTATTTAGATTTTGGAACACGTGCATTGCAATATTCAAAATACGTTTATTATGAATCTTACAAGCTGTAAAACGACGTTGTTAATTTCTTTGTGTTCATTCATTGTCATCCGTCAAATCGGCAATTTCCGAGATGTGATCTGCGGCGTGCGCGTATGTGTACAAAACACGTGATTGTTATGTTCCTGAAGTACGAAAATTAAGAAGGCTTTAGCATGCCGTTGTTATTGACAGGGACACGATAAAACGAATTTGGATTTTGACTATAGTCTTGATACAGCGATCTGACTGACCACTGCATCAGTGTCTCCGTTAGTCCCAGAAATTTCACACAGCCCGGGTAGTTCACTTCGTCCCCACCACGTAGATCGAGCCTTGGACTATTAATACTCCACGGCAGAGCTAACGACAGTCGGCCTGTGCACACAAAATCTGTGAGTTAACCAGCACTCACCTTGCACGTTGCAGCCGTTTAAGTCAAAAACAATCTAGTAAATGCCATTTTCTTGCATAATCCTCCGCCTTTTGTAACAAAAAAGTCTATCGTCGATGACCCGCACACGCACGCTCACGCACTCTCATACGCAGACGAACTTCAAAACAAACGTCACGTGACAACAACATGTGTGTTCATCCAGAGATTTTTCTCGTGTTGTGGGGTACATTTGGACTTAATCGCAATTAATCTGGACTCCACATGAACTTTAAAAATTGTAAAACATCAGGAAGTTTCAGGTAAATTGTTGAGTCGAAACTATATTTTTATTCAAGAGTACAAGTTTTCCTATTGACGATCGCGATTCAGCGACGCATCAGTCGGCAAGTTTTTGCCCTGTGATGAGCGCAATTTATGGAAAATTATCGTAATTTAACAACGGAAGTTGATAGCAATGCACCACAATTTTGTAGAAAGGCTGTCATAGGCTACAAATACGTCACAGAGCGTAAATTTGATGAATCCTAGCTTCCGATTTTACCCGTTTGGGAAACCGGGTTTCAACTGCCGTAGGCTGACTACAATAAGCGTCCCCTCCCCGTGAAATGAATTTTTCTAAGCGTTTGTTTGAGCCAATACAGTATACAGCTTTCCACCAAGGCTAGGTGATGCAAGACATTATTCTTTGTTGCATTATAGAAACTGGTCTTGGCTAATTATCATTTTATGGCCTGGTCATCCATTATTATTTCTGGAAGCAGCCTCTTTGTCCTATAATTGCTTGGAGGATAGCTCTGAAATTTTGCTCATGTGTTCCTATTGAGATGATCACGACTGACAGGTTTTCTGATGGGTGCAATCACCGAGACGCCCGGAGAGTCAATTTGTTTGTTTATCTGTGCCGCAATATTTACAAAAGTGCTGTTGATGAATCTGGGTGCAATTTGATGTATGTGTTACATCATTATGGAGAGTATTCCTGGCTTAAATTTTAGGACATGTCTGAGTGCTGTGACGTCCTCTAGCGGTTCTGTATCAACCAAGTATCTTGATGTATGGAATTTGGCAAGAATGTGACAGCGATTGTCTTGTTTCAGACGAATATAATGTATGCTGCACCACCTAGAGGTTTTTTATTCTATATATTATATATTATTAACATCCCTGGACGCAAACTACGGAGCACTTTCCGTTTTTCCTGTTTCTGTATGGTGTTGACAAAAAATGCAGTGTGGTGTAGACTATGGTTTCATTTTTACTTCTTTTGATCAAAGATCTCGATACCCAAAACTGAACATTCACAACCAGCTTTAACACCCACACTTGTATCATACACATTTGCACTATAATCAATTTACAGGTGGGAAACTAAAGTGTCCTATTCATAGCTCTATGTCAACCATGACCAAAGGCTGCGTTGTATAAATTTCCTGTGTATTAAATACTGCACTGATGTGTTTTTCTATGTGTTGCAAGTCAGAGTTTCCATGAGTATTAGATATTAAAACACTTCATTGATACCTTACGTAAAATAATTTGACATTTTCGTGGTCGGTCTGTATTTTAAATTCATAGCACCACTGCAATTGCCCGTTTTTAAATTCTGGATCTCTGCTAGTGGTTTACATCTGATGACCAGATTAACCAATGACATTCCTAGTCCTATGTAGTATTTTTATGTACATCTCGAATCTACCTTTCAGTCCTTTACTTTGCAATCGTCATCATTAAAATGGTAGTCCTGGTGATAATTGTAAATACAACTGGCTTAAACGTTGCTTCAAGAACTGTTGAGTGAAGGTTGGCAAAAACACTCCTATAGAAATAGCAAGAGCCAATATACGTTTTCCGTGCATTGAATAGTTAGCCAAAAATATAGGATTTCTCAAAGTTACACGCTTGGGCGCACTCTAAAATATTTACTTGGTACTGCGTAATGAGTACAACTTGTTCAACAGAAGGTTCATTTTTTCCGACTCGGTAAACCGGTGCGCCATCTGATGAGCAGCAGAAAAATTACTATCCTGAAAATTTCACCTTTACAGGATCAGTGCTCCCAGTCTTTCTTCGGTACTTAAAAGGTATGGTTAGCAATAACCATTCAATCAAGTATAATTTTTGGCTTGCCTCGTTTTAATATTCGTTTCTATTCTTTCGGAACCACTTTACATGTACGTTACTAGACGTCATGCAGACATTACAGGACCGACAATTGCCATCGTTTTGAGGCCGTAATTTCACATTTACTTGTAAAGTTTTGAGCACTATCCACAAGAATTTTAATGTAATTCAGATTTCAAGCTTTGAATAATCTTAACGATCCTTTCACATCGTTTTTTGTTACTCATAATATTTTAGAACTTGGTTGGTTTGTTAATGAGAGTGTGACAGAAATGGTGAACAGGACGACCGATATCAGCAAAATGGGTGGTTTCAATCAAAGCATGCAGGACACATAGGTTGCTGTCCACGAATGTTTTAATAGATATCTACTCTACAAAGGCTCAGATTTCACTAGTAGTATGTTACTTTTCTGAGTGTTTTTGCGCGGTAAAAGAAATAGCGATCGAATAAAGGGCATTTCCACCAGTTACACAGCTTGACCCAGGTGGGTTGAATAAGTAACAAAATAGCTAATTTGCGAATAGGTTTCAACAATGAATTTTACATTTTCATGTAGACAGAAGTTGTGTTTATTCAGTATATCATCCTTAGTTTCTGTTAATTTGTTGTTTTTGCACAGTGATGCAACAAAAATGCTAAAATTCAATGGTTTCCGAAGCCATAAATTGGCCAAAAATTTCGAGGGGGCAGTTTTCTGTGAAAAGTTAGATATTTTAAATAAAATTATTTTACGTGTTGACCCTTCCACCTAAGAGTAAAACTAAGCTATATTTCAAAAATAATCCGTGAAATGTCATGTTCCCGCATCTGCCTGACTTTCAAATGCAGTGACTCTTAACAGCTTTTAAAATTTCAGTTTACTACTGTTGATCTGTGTTTTTTTTAACAATAATTCCCTGTCGTGAAGGCAGTTGATACTGTTTTCCATGAGAGGAATCGGGCATTGTTCTTAAATTCCCTCCACCCCAACACCCCACGGCCTTTGCCATGTACTACCTTAGCAGAAGTTTACGAAGTTTTGAAACATTGTTTTTATTGAAGGGTCGCTGACATTTTCCGTTTATCTATTTTAATGTGTTTTGGCGAACACCACGATGCAGGCCAAACCCATCTTAGAATGGAAACTGGTTAATGTTTTGCAACTTGAAAGAGCACGATTGGAGATGTTTGGACACTTCCACTTACTGTGTTGATCCCCTGTGTGGCAGTTTGCAACTATTTCACGTCAGCCTTTGCACTAGGGTCTTTATGGAATTTGAAAGTGTGTTTCTACAAACCTGACAACGGTTAACGAGGACGTTTGGACGTGTCTCACTGTTGCGTCCAGTGACAGTGTTGCTTTCTGGTGCAATATGTGCATGCGTGATCTCAATGAGGAGATTATTTCTGACTATACATTTTGTATAAGCATAGGACTGTAGCACTGGAATGCCAACTCTTGCACGTGGCCAATGTATTCTAGTATTAGAGCTTGCAACCCGATTGCCTGCATTGTTTCATTCTCGTTTTGTTAAGATTATTTGTCAAGCTGGAGTTTGGGTAGTATGGTTCCACACAATCAGAAATTTACTGGCAAACCTATTCAAGAAACCCGACAATTACACTAACCCGTGGCCACGGGTGGATGCCAGGATTAGTTGAAACTCTGATATCTTTTCAGCTCAAGTCTTAAAATCC
Organism: Phoronis australis; assembly: GCA_002633005.1. NCBI lineage: Eukaryota > Metazoa > Phoronida > Phoronidae > Phoronis > Phoronis australis. Next base: position 144,385 of record NMRA01000774.1, read on the forward strand.
CTTTAGGCAACCTATCATACTACATGCCAGGAGTTTTTAACAAGACACTTTTGAGGTTTTAAATCGCGTTTAAATATTTTTACGGAAAGAAGTTGCCTTTGACCTATAAGTGAATGAAATTTTGACGCCGTAATAACATGTGTGTTTACGCAAATTTCGAAAAGTACCCATGATTCCTTTGCTATGAGTGAGCGTGTGTGTGTGTGTGTGTGTGTGTGTGTTTGTGTGTTTGTGTGCGCGTATGTGTGTGTGTATGTGTGTGTATGTATGTGTTTGTGGGCGTGTGTTATTATCACTACAGGTAGGTCTTCAACTGTTTCTATAAAAATCAATTTATGCATTGTTTAACTGTTGCCTATATGTCGTTTTTCTTAACGCAATTCCTGATAAATACGAATACTGTTATTTCTGCTATTTACCTATACCCATGAAATGAAATTTATTTTAAAAATACATAGTGATCCATTTACCCCTATGAGGTTTTTAAAAAAATCACGATTTTGAAGAACTTTCTAAGGAAAAACTCTGTACATACATGAACTACACAGTATCTAATCTCCATCGCATTAACGATAAATGCAAACGCGCGTGAACTGACGGTTCTTCGAGAAACAGCAGACTGACGCCATGAATATTACTGTAAAAGTAGGCCTACACGTAGCTGAAACCTGTGTATTGGAACCATCTTTCGCTGGTTTAAACTGGACATTAGAAGTTGCCTTGGTGATACATGATTGGGTTAGGAAACAGAAATATCAGGTAAAAGCTGTGCTGTTTCCAATACATTTAAGTATTATTTGCTACTGTCATCCATATTTTGCTTTATCGAATATTATTTTTATCGAATGCCGTTGTTATAGCTTTTTCACCGTACGCAAGCGTGATGGTGGTAAAATCACGAAGAACATACGCGCATTGTGTCTTCATTACCATATGTACCTCAAATTCACATGTATTTCATGAATATACGTTTCACGAGTTTAGCTGTAGTGAACAAAGTGTCCAATAAAATTGCTTGGTGCTATTCCCATTATAGAAGAGCACAGAGTCGATTCCTGTGCAAACAGAATGTGACAAAGACAAAACGTAGTGGCATTGTCATGAATAATACAGCAGCTTCTGCAGAACACGTCTCACACATTGTTCGACCTTCAGCAAATCAATGTGCTGAACCGTTGGATCAGTTACATCAATGAGCTATGGTTACACGAATATGAGACCACATCCACACAAGGCCTATATGTGAAAGTTTACTGGCCCGGCTGCAAAGCCACTGGCCCCACGCCACCGTGAATCTCGAACACAGGTCTCACACTGTGTTGTCTTTCAACAGATGGAGTCCAAACACATGCCTGCTTCAACATATTCAGTATCTGACCCTGCAATGCACGAAGATATTGAAATCTTGTTCGATTGAGCTCAAAAAGGATTAGTGTCCGTAGTCGATAAAGTTCAAGCACCTTCTCTCAATAAAATGCTTTGCTGCCTTTGCCTATTATGAAGATGAAGTTTAGAACCAATAATCGAGATTTTTTAAATGATTATTCACAAAAAGGCATTTTTGGTAGTAAACGGTACCTGTTAAAGAGAAAAGAAAACAACGATCATATACATGTATATTTGAGGGCCAATTTTATTCATCAAATTTCTCCAAAACAGATTTTAACCTTTCGCTTCTAGAGGGTACAGTTTAGTAAATGCTAAGACTTCGCAACAATCAAGGCAACATCACGCGTTCTCTTGTTTTTCAACGATGTCCTAGCGTTACTGAACTCAAGGTACTGTAGGTTTCTGGTGCTTCCATCAGGTTTTAGTAACCTGCAACATACAGGCTTTTTGCCCGTAACAAACAATGCCAGCCAGGTCGCGTTTAGTTAGGTCTTTATGACAAGTTGGATTTTCACTAACTATTACGAGGCGTGACACACACAACAACATGGAAGTGTCGAGCATGAAAATATGATTGCGATTCTAGACGTGATCAATCTTATTTGATAACTCATGGGCGGCGCACCATACAGGGCTCGGGGGGGGCTATAGCCCCACTTCTTTCTGTGCTGCGCTGTACATGGAACTTTAAAAATTTGAACCATTGAAAGAAAGTGTCTAGCGAAAGTATATCATTCTGGGCCAGTTCAATTTCACGTGGCAAAATATGACCAAGATAAACATCGTATACACCTGAGCTGATGCTGAACACCCCAAACGCTTGTTCACGACACCTAAATGTGAACCCAAAATGTTAAAATGTAGTGATTGTTTACTTTTCATAACTCTACTTTCCACGGCAGGACTGATTCCCCATCAGGACTTAACGCCGAAAATATATGATTGATACGGGGAATGCAAAACCTCTTTGCATTTGACTCCGTGGGCTAGTAGTTGTAACACTGATGCATTGACTGAAAGTGACAGTCTTGTCCTGTGTTGCATTGCTGGTTACATGTTAAGAGTATCACCACAAAAGGCACCGGTACAAAACACATGACGGAGCAAATAACGTCACTTTGTGAGTATCTAACAAGCTAAGACATTGATAAAGAGTATCCACACACTGAGTGTATCAGCGAGTTAGTAGAGGAGGATTGAAGACTCAGTCACCCGATTGTTTTCATTTGATTCAATGTTATGAGGTTGTGGCGCGATGCATGGTCGACACTTCTAATCTCAAAAAAACGTCAATGAACATAAACAGTCTAACAGAAACTATAGTGTGCGATGGAGCTGTGAAAAAAACAGTGGGAATAGCTCGGTAAGGCGGTGATCCTTAACGAAGTGTTGCTCAAGATTTTGTTGACGGTTAGAGGATTCGCTGTTACCAAACTGTTGAGATAGAGGAACAACAATAGAGGACAGTCAATTCTTTCTGTAAATCTCTGAAGGAAATTAACTCATAATTGTTACTGAACATTTTCATTTCCTTTTTCTTATGCAAGACTTTGTTGACTACATTAAATTTTTGTGTTAATACTTTATAGACTTCTGACTGCAATACACTGTGTAACTGCGAAATGTTTTCATGTTGAGAAGGTCAGAAAAATATTCTCGCGAGATGAAAACAATGCGACACCCTGGGGTCTAGTTCTCGAAGGGACTTGCCTGTAGCCAGATCTCTTTGAAACTCGGTAATTATACTTGAGACAAACAAATGTGCAATTAAGTCACATTTTGTTTTCCAATTTTAGAAGTGAATGTTCAGGCTTCGTCAAGAATCTTCGAGAAAAACCCATGTACATGTACCTATTCATTTCTTCACTTTCATTTTCACTCTAAAACTTATAGTACAATACTTTATTGCCTACTAAAAAAAACAACAACAACCAAATGCTCGAGGACATCCACAGAGACTGCACACAAAGTTCGGAAACTAAAGTATCATGTTATATTTAAGTGTAATTAATCAAGGGGCTGATATACCACAAGTTCCAAATAACATGCAGCCATTCATACTTTTTTATTTCAAAAATTGTGAATTCAAGCGCTTGTTGCTATTTTAGGCACAATTAAAGACTTGGACTCAATGAAAGAAAGATCACTAAATAGCCCACATAGAAAAGCAATCACCGATTTCCGAAATCTTCTTACAAACTTTACCAAGGAATACAAGACAATAGAATACAAAAATGCAATATTCCCATAGATGTTTTAAAAAAGAAAATTCAGTACAAAGACATTTCTAAAAACAACAGTGTAATCACCCTACAAATTCATGGTTTGTGTAAAAAAGCATTACCTAAGTTTCATAGACTAATGCCTTCCAGGGAGACGGGTGTCATCAATGACTGGACGAGAATCAGAACCTACTCGAACGTTACCTCGCCTATTTAAAGCCAACCCTCTTACTTTTCTAATTTAAGTCATGATCTGCTGCACTTGACGAACTGTTTGGTTGTCGTTTGCCCCACCTTTGTGGCGATAATGCCCAAAGTGTTGCTCTTGCCAATGGGCCCTGATTAAAAGCAGAGGTTAATCCAAATGGAGCATCACTGTTCAACAGAAACACAGTCAATTCACAAATTGATCGAACGCTTAAATCTACATCCTCCAGGGTTAGATTACGAAAAAGCGTCAGTTTGCTTTTTCAGCCTTGCTTAGACCAGGAACAGTATTTACTGTTTCACGCCACTGTCGGAAGTAACCAAGACAATCATTCAATAGCAACCTTAACTTGTCATCATTCACACTTCTANTTGCTATTTTAGGCACAATTAAAGATTTGGACTCAATGAAAGAAAGATCACTAAATAGCCCACATAGAAAAGCAATCACCGATTTCCGAAATCTTCTTACAAACTTTACCAAGGAATACAAGACAATAGAATACAAAAATGCAATATTCCCATAGATGTTTTAAAAAGGAAATTCAGTACAAAGACATTTCTAAAAACAACAGTGTAATCACCCTACAAATTCATGGTTTGTGTAAAATAGCATTACCTAAGTTTCATAGACTAATGCCTTCCAGGGAGACGGGTGTCATCAATGACTGGACGAGAATCAGAACCTACTCGAACGTTACCTCGCCTATTTAAAGCCAACCCTCGTACTTTTCTAATTTAAGTCATGATCTGCTGCACTTGACGAACTGTTTGGTTGTCGTTTGCCCCACCTTTGTGGCGATAATGCCCAAAGTGTTGCTCTTGCCAATGGGCCCTGATTAAAAGCAGAGGTTAATCCAAATGGAGCATCACTGTTCAACAGAAACACAGTCAATTCACAAATTGATCGAACGCTTAAATCTACATCCTCCAGGGTTAGATTACGAAAAAGCGTCAGTTTGCTTTTTCAGCCTTGCTTAGACCAGGAACAGTATTTACTGTTTCACGCCACTGTCGGAAGTAACCAAGACAATCATTCAATAGCAACCTTAACTTGTCATCATTCACACTTCTATATGTATCAACCAGTGGGTTGCGACTCCTGACACCTTCATCTCAAGTTTTCGTGTTCAGACAATCAAATAACTTATTCATTATAGAGATTATTTGCACGGTTTTACTAACTTCTGCACCGTAGTAAAATTCTAACGCCTTGGCAACAGTGGCACTCAAAATCTGAGTAGCTAAATTCATCTTCATTCTGGAAAAGTATGTGAGACACACATGAGTTCTGGTTAAGTTGTGACATAACGTTTTCAGATTATTTTTACAGTGCTCTTCAATGAGCCTAACAATATGACGCCATGTTTTTCCTTGCCCATTCCACAAGTTTCTTGATGTGATGTGGCCACCTGAATTGCTGAAACAGTTGCGGGAAGTTTTCAGGAGGTGAGGTTTGTCTGATATAAAATACAGAAAATGATGATCAAGAGGCACGAGATTTAAACAATTGTAAATAATTCTATCAAGGTGATGATCAGTCCTGTCCCTGTGTAAATGAAAAAAATCCTGTTGGGAGAGGCCCCATCACGTCATAAATATGACCCAAAGGTCAAGGTCAACCCCCAATACCTCTATGGCCTTCCATAATATCTATTATATAAAATGCATCGTTTGCACAAACTCCGTCTGCCCCGCTCCACTACAGACCTTCGTTGCGGCACCGTCTTTGTCCCAGGTACATGTATTGCACCGGCCCCTTATTTGGATTCGAGGTGTTTTATTTTTTTCCCTCGGGCCGTTTTTTCGCAGACTTGGAGGGAGGGTGGCCAGTTTCGTAACGGGCTTGGTGACGTCAGTCCGTCGGCTCAACGACCTTGGTGACGTCACTCCATCGGCTTAATTTCACTCCTTCCGGCTTCTGTCGCAATTCACCGGGCCTGTCGCCGCCAAAGTTAATGATGCCTCATTATTTTTTTTACTCTTGCTACAGTAAACTATGTTATTTACCGGTGTTGGGAAATTACCGTTCTACAATTATTCTGCTGCTAAAATTGCGATGCGCTCTTTTGAGCGTCAATGCGTCACCTATTGGCCAATTTCCATGTTCTTCAATCAACTGTTAGCCGGGTTGCGTACATGTCGTAACAATCGGAACTGGTTTCATTTCGTTACAAGTTTTTAATATTTTAATACCAGAAGACCCAATTTCAGAACAAACTATGGAGAGATATCGCAAAATTTTAGGAAATGGCCCGTGCGTGCGCGTTTCAGGAGTAGGCACGGTTTGGCCAAAACGACGACAGATTTTTATTTATTACAAAAGGCGTAGAATTCCGAAAAATAACGTTTATTAGAATGGTTTTGTTTATACTTCTATGAACGGATGTAACTGGCAAGGTGAGTGTCGGTTCATTTCCAGATTCTGCATGCACCCTCGCAGGTAGTTAGCACTATTCACGACGAGGTGGCGGGGTGAGCACCTGGGTCAAGGTGTGTGAAATTTCGGTATCAAACGGAGCTCTACACACGGCTACCTAGCTGTATGTTGACGATAGTCTTCATGCAGCAAGCTGGCTTTTTACCTCATTATGTACAATTATTAAGCAACTTTTGTAAGTACACCTATATACTTTGTGTCGTATACAGTATTTTTAAACGCATTCTTAGTTTTCGTTTTAAAGAATATCTGATCATAGTAGTTTGTGTCACGACAGGGTCAAATGCTCTAGAATGAAACTTCTACTTCCTGGGGAAAGAATCCCGCATCCACACACTATTTCCCCTCGGCGCTTCCCACTAGCCGTTACCCGTGCAAAATCACAGGTAACTGCTAGTAGGTTATAAAAAGTAACTAGAAAAGCCATCAATGGCATAATTAGCTAAAGGAAACTTCAAGCCAGAGGTGGCACCCCTAACCATAACTACATGTACATAGCGAGCTACAGTCGCTGTCTGGCTTTTTAGTGTGTCCATAAGCTCTTGCAGTTGATTTCCTACACTATCAAGGTCTGCATATCCTATTAACTCCCCACTATATTTGTCGTAAATCAGCCTCCCGTTCAGTAACGCTAGGACCTCGCTAAAAAGCAACACTTCGGGAGATTACGTGAGATATGGCCGTGCATTTTAAATAAGAGCACGTGACTTTGACTAGGTTTTAGCTAGGTGGTAGCGTAGGTCCTAGCGTCTACTGAACGCACGCCAGGTCATCCTGTACCTTAACCTCATTTTGTAAGATTCCGACAAACCGCTTATGAGGGACGTCATAACACCCCTGTTTCTTACACGCACTCTTTAAAAGGCTAAGCACGTCGGGTAGTATAGTCCACACCCACTTACAGTAAAATGACTGTAATCATATAAGGTGCGTGCACACGGCAGAGAAATAAATCCACTCGACCTCATGGCTTCATATGCAAAAGATACTTATATAACGTTTTTGTTTGAGAAAAATATCAATTTTGTTCGAAATAAAAAATGCACCTCTGCAACGATTTGACTATTTTAACCTTTGCATATTTATAATTCAACATTCTCAAGTGAGCAGTTCTTCTGGGAAGTGTTGAGTGGCCCTCAAAAGGGCAGTTGGTTGTAGTTATAGCGTGAAATGTTTCTTAAAAGAACCGTTGAATAATTCAACATAAATCACACAGTATACCTTGCTCACTCAAGTAATGAAGGTCCTCTTCATTCAAGTTTTCATCTTGGAAGGTTGGATGAAAACAGAGGAGATGACAATATCGATGACTGTTGTAACTCCTTATATAAATGTTACAGTTCTCCAACGTTATCACGAACCATGGCTCTTTCAGTTCTTGTTCCTGGATTCAGAAGAAACCCTGAACCATAGGGAAAAAACATACAACGAAAACGAATCAAATTTTGAAAATAAATCATCGCCTTCGTACTATTCCGTGTTGCTGTCGCCAGACTGATGTTCTTTCCCATTTTTTAAGAAAGGAGTGAACTGATTTTGTTTAACGTTGATAGAGCATAACTTTTGGTTTTTACAATGCATTAATTGTGTTGAATGCATTCAAATTATTGGCTTCATTCAGTTGAACAGAAAATAAATTAAATGTAACACAATAAAGTTTTGAAAATAAATAGAACAGTAACAGGACTCCCTAAAATCGAGCTGTTTTCAAAAACTTTGCGCCATTGGTGATCTGATTGGTTCATGCATTTACGGCGGGAAAATAATAGACCAAGTATCGTGCACGTGTGCACTTTAGCAACACTTTGTATCTTATTCTTATTTGGCTAATCTCTTGATACAGTAAATTTCCTTATTTATGTCCATCCTGATTTGATTGCAACTTGAGCTTGCTGGGTTCTATCATATATTGAGTTGGCATTGGGACCCACATGATGCTTACTCGAATGGGCTTCATTTTACCAAGTATTTCAAATTGAGGTGAAGTAAATAAACAAAGTGGATGATTATCATCACCAGAATGTCATCATTAGTATCTTTTGCCGGGTGCTCAAATTTTCTGAGACTAGGCATTGTCAGATTTGTAAGGTAGAATTATTTCGCTGGATTTCCAGGTCTGTGGCGTTATTTATACCGGACCAAAATTAAAAAAAAAACAGAACTTTGTTTAAATCAGGAGCTGCATGATACACATTTATTAGACGTGCGCAGGCATTGCTCGGATCACTAGGAACCATTTTTATGGTTTATCAGTGGCGGATTTAGAAGGGGGCCAAGGGGGCCATGGCCCCTAAAATTCTCCCAGATTCCATTTGGCAGTACGGGGGTGCGATCGTCTGAAGAACAAAATCCTGGCTAATACTCTGCCCTGGCTCCAAAATCCTTGATCCGCCCCTGTTTATTTATATATAGTTAAACCAAGCTGAGGAGCTTGAAACCTGTTTTTTGGCAGTGGGATTTTCTGAAAAATGCTCGTAAGTTTGATAGCAATGCACTGCAGTTTGGTAGAAACTCTGTCATAGGTTACAAATTCGTTACAGAGCGTAAATTCAATGAATTCTAGCTTACGATTTCACCTGTTTCGGAGACCGGGTTTCAACCACTTTTGGGCTATAATAAGCGCGCCCCTTCCTTAAGCGGATATTTCTAAGCGCCCTGGTCGCTTATTAGGGCGAATACGGTAATATTTCAGAAGGGCAATACTTATTTTCCTTTATAGTCCAGTCATTCTACGGATAACCCGGAAAAATGCAACAGAAGGTTTTATTGCATAAATCGTATCCTTTCATACCCCTTAGTGGGAAAAAAAGTCTACCGGAATCGGAGTGGCGGAAGTTGGTTTTTCAAGATGGCGGACAAAATGGCCGCCGGANACTATTTTAACCTTTGCATATTTATAATTCAACATTCTCAAGTGAGCAGTTCTTCTGGGAAGTGTTGAGTGGCCCTTAAAAGGGCAGTTGGTTGTAGTTATAGCGTGAAATGTTTCTTAAAAGAACCGTTGAATAATTCAACATAAATCACACAGTATACCATGCTCACTCAAGTAATGAAGGTCCTCTTCATTCAAGTTTTCATCTTGGAAGGTTGGATGAAAACAGAGGAGATGACAATATCGATGACTGTTGTAACTCCTTATATAAATGTTACAGTTCTCCAACGTTATCACGAACCATGGTTCTTTCAGTTCTTGTTCCTGGATTCAGAAGAAACCCTGAACCATAGGGAAAAAACATACAACGAAAACGAATCAAAATTTGAAAATAAATCATCGCCTTCGTACTATTCCGTGTTGCTGTCGCCAGACTGATGTTCCTCCCCATTTTTAAGAAAGGAGTGAACTGATTTTGTTTAACGTTGATAGAGCATAACTTTTGGTTTTTACAATGCATTAATTGTGTTGAATGCATTCAAATTAGTTGGCTTCATTCAGTTGAACAGAAAATAAATTAAATGTAAAACAATAAAGTTTTGAAAATAAATAGAACAGTAACAGGACTCCCTAAAAATCGAGCTGTTTTCAAAAACTTTGCACCATTGGTGATCTGATTGGCTCATGCATTTACGGCGGGAAA